>JARUPZ010000022.1:3732160-3842420 GCA_031213475.1 Nereocystis luetkeana
CCACCGCCTCCCCATCCAGCGTCACAATCACCCGCCGTCTTCCCAGCCTCCTCCAGCCCTCTCATTGCCTCATCCGCCACCTCCAAAGTAGTCATCCGTTCCCCCGCCCTCTCCCGCTTCCATCGCTCCCAAACCTCCCCACAACCTTCCTCTTGCCACCATTACTCTCGGCCCAATCCCGGGTTCCACGCACACCCGACCCAGGGGATGCTGACACGCAACCCCGCATCCCGGTTCCGATATGAACTCCGTCGTCACCACAGATACAACCGCCGCCCCCGCCCCCGCCGCGCTACCGACCGGTCGCCCCTCCCGCCCTCGTCGGTCACTCCCTTTCCGGTCGGCGAGATCAGCGCCGCCTCCGCCTCCGCCCCCCATCCCCCCGCCGCTCCGCTGCCACTACCGCTGCTTCTGCCGCGGCATCAACTACGGCGCGTCCCACCGGGTGCTCGCTGAAAGCTTCGCACGCGGCCGCGATGCCGAGGATCGCTGCCGTTGCAGCCGTGGCTGCATCCTGGGCGGAAGCTTCTGGGGCCTCCCCCGCCGCTACCCCCGCCCCTCTCCCAGCACCTCTACCACTACCACCACCACCAGGAGGAGCTGCATTAGCAACAGCAGCAGCACCAGCAGAAGCACCAGCATCACCAGCAGCAGCAGCAGCAGCAGCATCGGCGGAATAGGCAGCCAGGAGGCGAGTCAGGGCGGGCGAGGCCACGGGCACCACGTTGGTGACGAAAGGCTTTCCCTCGGTAAGCGTCCCCGTCTTGTCGAACACCACCGTATCAACCTGGGCCAGGGGAGGGGGGGGGCGCGTTTATATACGTTTCGTTGCCGCGTAGCGGGCGAGGAGGCAGGGACGGGAGGGGGGGAACGGGGTTGAATGCTTTCAGGGCTCTTCGCGGGTCATGACCCGATCCGATCCGCGGATCGGATCGGGTCAGGAAGTTTTCGAGATCTCACGGGTCGGGTAGGGTCGAGCCGGGTCAGAAGGTTTTTAGAGCTCTCACAGATCGGGTCGGGTCACCCTTACACCGACCCGACCGGCGCGGTTTGACCCCACCTGTCAGTATCCTTGCAAATTTCGAAGATTGATGCAAACTCTGTAACATGAGCCGCCTCCAACGCTGCGCCTCCCACTCTTGGTCCACCAGTACCACCCCCACACCAACCTCTCCCCTTCCCCCCCCTCACCCTCACCCCCCCGTCGCTCACTTCTCGCCCCCGCCCCCCCCACACACCTATTCGCCTCCCCCCACGCCACCCCACTCATTCGACGCTGTCATCCTTATCCCAGACAGTACGCACAAAAGGTACCGAAGCCCGCCTCACAAGCGGGTCTCAATAGATGTCGCTCACTCTTTTGATGCGACTCGCCGAAGACCTCACGGCGCTTTGTGCTTGGCGTACAAGCAAGCAATGTCTGCTTGTTCCGGGAAAGACTCGACTTGCTCCGTCCCGACATTGCAGGGATGCGAGGGCCTATGGTCGCACGACTACGGCCATGCATGATAATGAGTACACCCCTTCTCCCCCCCCCCCTCCATCGATCACCGCTCGCCCGCCCCCCTCCCTCCCCTTCCCTATTCCCTCCTTCCCCCATCGCTTATCCCTTCCCTCCCCCGAACGAGCTCCGTCCCGGCATTGTAGGGATGCGAGGTATATGATAATACGACCACTGCCATCATGGATGATATCGAGTATATCCCCCCCCCCCTCAACTCACCGATGCGAGGATCTACGGTCATACGACTACGGCCATGCATGACATCGAGTACACATCCCCCCCCCCCCCAACTCACCGGTCTCATGGTCATACGACTACGGCCATGCATGATATCGAGTGCCTCCCCCCCCCCCCAAACAACTCACCCTATGAGCCGCCTCCAGCGCCGCGCCTCCCTTGATGAGCACCCCATTCCCGGCCCAACCCCGTCCCCACCATGACCGCAGTAGGCGTCGCCAGGCCCAGGGCGCAGGGGCAAGCGACGACGACAACGCTAACCCCGAAGAGCAGAGCGAACAGAAAGGAGTCCGACCGCTCCTCCGCCAGCCAGCTCTGCTCGACCGGAACGGGAAACATCGACAGATCGGGGGGATGCAGGGAAGGGTGGGAGTGCGTGAAAAGTGCAGCGGCGGCCCGTCTATAGTACCGGCATGCGCCAGCCTTCATAGACCTGCACCATAGCAGCAAAAACGGCACTATTCCGGACCCTGGACCCGCTCTACGATAGAGGTAGCACATTTCCGCTATTTTGTTTCTGAATGACGGGGTTCTTTGACCCCAGATCGTCGGAATCTCAACATTGACTTCGAAAAAAATATGTTTGTAGACTTGGGCCATGGGATTATTCGCCGGGATGCAATTTGCTTTTTGCTGAAGTCAGTTTTCGGGTGAGGTACGTACGGAGCTCCTTAAAGTGAGGAGCCTCCGAAAAATTACGGTGACCTCCTATCGTAGAACGCCTCCTTGCCATCTTAACGCCAAGCGATTCCACAGGCACTGTTTACAGCGGGCAGCCGGTACTGCTTGATGCTATAGAGGGGTCACGACTGCAACAATGGCGGGGCTGTTTTACTGAAGGGTCCAGTTGGGGTGACGAAAGCCTGCATTTGGTGAGGGATGTGTGAGCGGATTGAATACGCCAAGAGGGCAGAGGAGGGTGTCGCGTAGTAGCGGGGTTGGGCGTAGAGCAGAGGGCCGGCATTCAATCGATAACTCCAGAATCACGCAGCAAAAGTTGGGACGAACATAGGTAGTGATGCATACATAGCAACAGAGCAGTGATAACGGTGGAAGGGTGTATGGGTTCTGGATAATGTGTTTCCCCCTCCCCCACCCGCCACCTAAACCAGAAAACACCCAAATAACTCGACGCTGTCATCCAAAACAAAGAAAGTTCGCCTCACAAGCGGTTCTTGACAGGATGCAGCTCACACTTCATGCGACTCGCTCAACATCTCAAGCGCGCTTCGCGCTTGGTGCGGGAAAAATCTGCCTGGTCGGTGAAAACCCGACACGCTCCGTCTCCGGCATTATCATCTATCGTCATACGACTATACGGCCATGCATGATGTGAGTACCCCCGCCCGCTTCAGGACAAAACATGAATACTCACGTCGGGAACGAGGCCGGCCTCTCCAGCAATAAACCAGGCGAGGAAGGTGGCTAGACTGGCGAGCATTACGGCCGGGACAAAGATGCCAGCGACCCTGTCAGCCTGCCTCTGGATCGGTGCCTTCGACATCTGGGCTTCCTCCACTAGCCGACACAGCTGAACGATAGAAAAATACCGAGAGGGCGGCAGAGAAAAAAGGAGTGGATAAAAAACTTCAAAGACATGAGCTGATTGATGCGGATAGTGCCGAAAAATCAACGACCCTAGGAGGAGTTGCTGTGGATGAGGCGGTACGTGAGCGGATCCTGGAAAGGGGCAACCCCCTCCCCCCCCCCCCCGAGCCTTCAAACTTGTCCGAGTATTACCAAACTAATATAAAACCCTGTGAAACCACCCGCCCCCCCTCCCTTTCACCCGCTCCTACTCACCCCTCTCGTGCCCCCCACCCCCTTCCTCCACCCCGAAAACATGGTAGCAATCCCCCCCCCCCCCCCCTCACCCTTCCAATCTGTCTCAGTACTGTAGGCACCTAAAACACCAGCTGATCAGATAAAATATAATAAATAAAACTCATTATAGCTGTATGTCCTTCTTCCTTTACCGCCCTGACGCCCCCAGCCCCTTCCCTCCCCAGCCCCTCCTCCCTCCCCCCCCTCCCCCCCTTCCCTCTTCCCCCCCCCCCCCCCCCCCGCCCCCCCTTCCCCTCCCAGCCCCTCCTCCCCCCTCCCCCCTTCCCTCCCCCCCCCCTTCCCCAAACCCATCTCGTACCTGCGCCAGCATGGTCTCCTCACCCACCCTCTCAGCGCGCATGAGGACAGACCCTAGCTGGTTCACGGTGCCCCCACAAACGGCGTCCCCCTCCAGCTTAGCCACGGGGCTAGACTCGCCCGTGATCATGCTCTCGTCTACGTACGTGCGCCCAGACAAAAGCGTTCCGTCTGTGGGAAACTGGAAGGATTGTCGAGAAGGCGTTTTGCACGGGGGGAGGAGGGGGGGGGGCGCTCAGTAGGGGAGGTGGGGGTGAGGGGTGGGGTGTACTCCTGCTGTACAACGCGGTTGTGAGACTTTAGACAGGGGGGGGGGGGGGGGCACTCATTTACTGCTCATCTTAGCCATTTGACCATTGACCACGTATCCCTTTCGAGACGGAGCACCGTTCCTACTCCTAAAAGACACCTCCAACATTTGGGCGCTCAATGCGGTTGTTTCCACATAGAAACGTTTTGCTGAACTTAGCCCCTTCCTGTTTCGCCGACTGTGGCCACCATCTCTCTCCCAGGACAGCAATCGTTTTCTCGCTACCATCTCCGAGTGGGGGGGGCGGGGGGGCACTCATTTGTTGCTTTGCTCCCGTCTTGGAGCCTGCGTTGCCGTATTTAGCTATTACGGGGGACCATAGTTAACAGGACCTATGGTATACATAAAAACCTATACATTTGACCATTTTTACTAACGATATTTGGTCCTATTAATTACGGTCCCCCGTAATACTGCGTTGCCGTACCCACCCCGTTACCGTAAGTTACCACAGTACTGTATAAGTTACCGTAAGTTACCACAATACTGTATTTTAAGTTACGGTAAGTTACCGCAGTACAGTATAAGTTACCGTAAGTTACCACAGTACTGTATAAGTTACCGTAAATTACCACAGTACTGTATAAGTTACGGTAAGTTACCACAGTACTGTATAAGTTACCTTAAGTTACCACAGTACTGTATAAGTTACCTCAAGTTACCACAGTATTGTATAAGTTACCGCGTTACCACATCAGCTACCGCACTACCGCGTAAATTATCGCGGTATTTTGTACCAAACCTTTTACGGGGGGCCATAGTAAATAGGACCAAATAGTGTCAGAAAAAAAAGCGAAAAATATTATTTTTTGTGTGTACCGTAGGCTCTGTTTACTATGGTCCCCCGTAATACCACATTGCCGCATCGAATACTGTGTTATCCTACGAAGTAAACTGGCATCTACTACCCACTGCGTCACCGCACACTAGCTACCTCACTAGCATACCGCGTTACCGCGAAAATTTACCGCGTTACCCGTAATTTACCACATTGCCGTATCAGTTACCGCTACATTTAGCTACCACTCTCTTGGGCCTCAACACCGGTACATTTCGAGAAAAAAAAAACTTAGTTAGATATGACGCGTTCTACATAGAGGTCGCACATTTTCTATAAACTGTATAACGGGGGTTCTTAACCCTGATAGTACCGTAGTCCCGTTTTGGGGACAAATCACTTAGAATTTGACTGGCATGTCCCCACAAACGGGGCTGCAGTCCTAAAAAGGTTATAACCAGGAGCACGAGAAAAGGCGTTTTTGCATACTTTATTTGGGCCATGGGATCATTCATCGGGATACAATTGGATTATCGCTGCGGTCAGTTTTCGGGTGAGGTGTGGAGCTCTTGCAAATGAGGAGCCCCAGAAAAAAATCAGGGTGAACCCCCATCGCCGAACGCCTCGCATACGTTACCGGTATACCTTGGAGTCTTAACACCTTATCACACTGGGTGATAAGATAACACACACCCCATGGGACAAATTTCAGACCCGGCTTCCTCCAAAACATGGGGGGCCACAAGCCGCGAAATTAATGGTGGCTTTTGGGAAAGGTTTCGTCGAGAAGGTTGCATGTGGTAGACGCATCGCTCGTCGTACTCAGTACGTTCGCCCTCCCCGTTGTCGGGAAACCCAGCTTTGAAAACCGTCCGAGGGGGTGTCTTATTTTATCACCCTAGTGTGATATTACGGGGGGGCATAGTTAATAGAACCTACGGTACACACAAAAACCTATACCAGGTATGTTCCGCTATTTTTACCAACAATGTTTGGTCCTATTTACTATGGTCCCCCGTATTAGTGTGATAGTGTTATACGGTACAGTAGACTAGTATTACGGGACGACACACAGTAGTGATCAGAACCAACTATAAATACATCGCAGGTTCTGATTCCCGGTAATATGTATTGTTACGGGAGAGCTTACAGCAGTAATTATAACCTACCAGGTACTATAATATGGTGTATAAACCTAGGAATATACCAGGGTACCTGGTTTTTGGGTCCATCGTGGGTTCTGATTACCCGTAATATGTATTGATACGGGTGAAATTACTGTAGTAGTCAGAACCATATATGGTGTCTAAACAAAGGGGTTTACCTTGTTTTTGGGTCCATCGTGGGTTCTGACTACCCGTAATATGTATTGATACGGGTGAAATTACTGTAGTAGTCAGAACCAAATACGGGGTGTAAACATACAGGTATACCTGTTTTTTGGGTCCATCGTGGGTTTTGATTACCCGTAATACGTATTGTTACGAGGTAACACAGTAATCAGAACCAAATATGGTGTGCAAACATAGGGATATACCTGGTTTGTGGGTCCACGGTGGGTTCTGATTTCCCGTAATATGTATTGTTACGGAGTACCCGTGACATGTATTGTTACGGGGTAACACGGTTATCAGAACCAAAGATGGTGTGCAAACATCGTACCAGGTATGACTTTGCCTTCAAGCGATTATCTCGAGTGACGTTTGCTTACAGAAAGCAGTCGCGCTTCCATGCACTCAAATCAGAGCCTTGTGAAGATTAAATATTCCAGCAGATTTTATTACCGTCCGTTTCACTTACCCCGAAGAAAAAATTATATACTTGTACGGTTCTTGGGTCCGTCTTGGGCTCTGATTACTCCAGTGTATTATTCTCACGGAGACGCGAACTATGATAGAGGTAGCGCGTTTAGGCCGTACGACACAGAGGTAGGCGAATGTGTCAAAAGTGTTTATATATATACTAGGTTGAGAGGTGTCTCTAGCACGAGTACGGACGAGTTGCTCCGTCTCGGAAGGGATACGTGGTCAATGGTCGAATGACTTACACTAGCAATGAATTGAGTACACGCCCCCCCCCCCCCCCGCTACCCATTTCTCCCTCCCTATCAACGCACCACACCCGCCTTACCTGCGCTCCCGGCAAAACCCTCAGCACATCACCGGGCTCCACAAGAGCCGCCTCGATGCTCTGCTCCTTCCACCCCTTCTGCCTCATCTCATTCCACCGGGTCTCCTCCTCCCTTTCGCCACCGCCACTATCTTCCTTGAGGCGTGTTTTGTAAGGGGAAGGGGGGCAAACATCCCCGGGTACGACCAGGAGCGCGCGGCGAGGCTGAGCCTTGAGGAGGAAGACCAGGGCCCGAGAAGTCTTCCGCTTCGCGAGCACCTCCAGGAATTTCCCTGGAAAAAAAATTGGTTTGAGTTTTTTTACGGAAAACGGTGGCGGAAGGAGGGGGAGGGGGGCGAGGGGATCCCCAGGATGTTATGGAGGCGTTATTGTTTGGGTGGCGAGGAGAATAAAGGTGCAGTAACTAGAACTGAGACACGGGGTACCGTGGCTTAGCAAAGCGCAATTATTAATACGTACGAGGTACTGATTGGTTGGGTCGCCTACCATATATCGAGAAGGCGCTGCCGGACACGGGGGGGGGGGACATTTTTCCGCCGCCTTTTGAACAACCCGCACAAAAAACGTCATTTTAATTTCCGTGTTACCTTTAATCTTGAATTCAAGTATCACGTAATTTTCGTCTTCATTTTTATGTTCCATTTTCCTTTCTCCATTTCTCTTTTTTTATTCTTCAGTGTCATTTTGAATTTGATTTTAATTTTCTCAATTTCAAATCGATCGTTCGCTTCCTTCGCCTACCTAGGGCGATGAAGGTGAGCAACATGGCAGGAGACTCCAGGAAGAGGTGGGGACGGCTCGTACCGTCCCCGGGCAAAGCGCACGCCAACAGCAAAGCCAGGCTGCTGTACAGATAGGACACCGACGTCCCCACCACCACCAGCATGTCCATGCCGAAGCTGCCATGCTTCGCCGACTTTTGGAAAAAAAACATAAAAAAACGTGTCGTTCGCATTCAACGAGGGAGGGAGAGGGGGGGAGTTCGATGAGGGGAAGGGGGGGAGGGGACGGGGGGGAGGGGGTGGGGAGGGGTGGAGGGAGGCGGGGCGGGGGAGCAGAGGGGGAGGGGGGGGGGGAAAGGTGGGGGACATCGATTATGAAAACAACTACATAAAAGATAGATGGTGCTAAATAACACAGGGGAAACCCCGCGGAAGGGGAAATGCATTTACGACGATAGTTACACAGCATATGCGTACGTACGGAGTAGAATAACGCACAGGAAACACCGACAAACGTGGGGGGGAGGCAAAATGCTGTTGGTTGAAGGGGATCACTGTTTCGATATGCGCGTTTTCAACTCAAGACTTGAGATTTGTTCTTCTTTATATTTGGGTTTTGCATTTGCGATTTGGTAAACGTGTTTCTTAGGGTACGAGAGCTTGTTGTTTTGGTGCTAGCGATATGATTTTGATTTCAGGGTGGCAATACAAGCAATGTTTTTGCCATCCCGTCCACCGAGCAGGGGGGGGGGGGGGGGGCTGCTGAGTGGACTCGTGGACTCGATGTCGATATGTTTTTGTAACGGTGCGGAGGAATGCGTGGGAGAGAGCAGGCAAGTTTCTTTGCGATAAATACAGCGGGTGTCACGACTCAGCCCTTCAAGGGCTGCAGTCCCGTTTCGGAGACAAACTACGCACGTAGAATCCGAGTGGTTTGTCCCCAATCAAGGGACTGCAGTACTCAAAAAGGCTATTACGGGGGACCATAGTTGATAGGACCTGTGGTATGCACAAAAACCTATATATTTACCCGTTTTTACTCACAGTATTTGGTCCTATTATACTATGGTCCCCCGTAATAGGGTTACGGTTAGGTACGGGCCGAAAACCCCTCTCTTGACTTGTAGCGTTCTCTCGTGTGTACAACTGTGAGAAACAATTACAGCAGCTTTTGGTCCAGCCGATTGGGTCTCTCTCTGACTGTGCTACTATCTGACATCGTGCCGTCTCTCGCGTCGGGGCACCCACAGCCGTAGCCTCTTCGCGTAGTCCGTGTCGACATATCTACACGACGTGGACAGAACAGGCATGGTTCCCCGTGCTGGAAATTCCAGTGCCGGTAGGAAAGGGTGCGAGGGAAGGAAAAGGCATGTCTATCTGTGACGGACGCTCGTCACAGAGAAACACGCCTGTTCTCTCCCACGTACTCCTCCGCACCGTTGCATAAATCCCATCAAAGACAAACATTTCCTCTCGAGGAACCATGACAGTAGACCTACTGTAGCGTCAGTAGACCTACTGTAGCCTCTAGGTCTACCAATCGGCAGCGGGCAGTGTCGTTTCGCACCGTCCTCTCGTATGCCTCTGTCCTGCTATACTCGCTCAGCTACGCACACCAATCGACCACGAGGTACTCGTGAGCGACCCCCTCTTCCCGTCCTCCTTGCCTTTGATCAGAGTAAAACCTTACGTCGGTAGAGCCCATTCCTATAAAAACAAGCGTTCCGTCGGGAGTCAATAAAACTCACAGCTGCACACCGAGCACACGCGTACGCTCAACAATTACGACGAAAGCAACAGAAACAAAACGGTGTAGGATAGGGGTGTGTGCTCAGTGCCACGCATGGCCGTAGTCGTATGGCCATGGACCCTCGCATCCCTGCAATGCCGGGACGGAGCACGTCGGGTTTTCACCACTCAGGCAGATATTGCTTGCACCAAGCGCGAAGCGCCGTGAGATGTCCGGCGAGCCACATAAAGCGCGAACTGCATCCTACCAAGAATATACGACGACAGCTATACTTGACAGTCCATGTAAATGGTGCAGAAAAACGAAGTGGAAAACCCGGGGGATAGGGTATAAATCAATGCACGACGACAGCTACATACCGTGACATGACCCCTCACGTTCGAGTTCCTACTATTAATATCAACAGAAGGTGGGAAAAATGGGCAAAATGGGGAGATTGTTAACCTTGTTAGCACCTTTTGGAGAGGCGAGCATCACGCAACGTGCCGATTTATCCGCGTCTTGTTGAGTTGTTGTGTCGTTTCTGACCTTTGAACAAACACGTGCTCAGAAGGTCTGTCTTTTGCCACACCTTCCACTTAAAATTCGACAAAGGGTGCACATGTACCACCGCGAAAACGACCGTATTCTACTTCCAAGAACGTTGTCCCAAGACCCAAGGGGGAAATAACGAAGGGGTTCAGTTACACGGTGGAGAACACAATGGAAACCCCCGGGCTAGGGGAAGCGGGGGGGGGGGGGGGGGGGGGGGAAGCGGGGGGCGTACTCTTTCCTCGCTTGCCTTAGTCATTTGACCATTTGCCACGGATCCCCTCTGAGACGGAGCACCGTCCCTTCTCCCATAAAAAATACTACGGCGGATCTTAGTAAACAGGACCAACTATTGTTAGTAAAAAGAGTTTAATACATACCAGGTAGGTTTTTACGGGGGGACTATAGTAAACAAGACCAAATATTGTTAGTAAAAATAGTTAAATACATAGGTTTTTGTAATTACCGTAGGTTCTATTTAATATCCCCCCCCCCGTAACAGAGATCCCTTCAACGTTTTCCCCCTTCTGTATAACTGTGCTTATTTTGAATGCCTACGTATACATAGACCTTATCCCCTTCCTGGCGGGGGAGGGGGGGGGAGGCTCACATTGTAGGCGTTTCGGTAGAACCGCTTTCCCACCACGACCTGCACGATCGTCACCAGCAACCACGACAGCAGCGTGCCAAAGGAGGCTTGCCCCCCGCAGAGGCTGCTGACGCTGCTGCGAAAACATGATACACGGCGAATAGGCACACAGCGGACACATCACACCCCCATCGTAAGTATTTCGGGGGGGGGGGGGCAGGCAGGCAGCATAGATCTGTGGAGTTTGTTTGACTGCTGCCAAAAACAGAGGGCCAGGACGGATGGCTCATGCCTCGGAACATAAAGTTTTCATGCCGCTCCGTCCCTAAAAATAGGCATATTTTGGACTATACATTGGTGTTAAACAGTTCCTTATATTGCGGGACAGAGCGAATACGCTCTACCCCTCTTTGACGTCCTCAAGTGACGAACACCGCCACTACTATTACGGGGGGCCATAGTTAACAGGACCAAATATTGTTAGTAAAAATGGTTAAATATATAGGTTTTTATGTATACCATAGGTCCTGTTAACTATGGTCCCCCGTAATAATGGTATCGACCTGTCCGGACATAGTAAGGAGCATTTGGACACTGAAGGTATACACTGGAAACAGAGTTAATGATTTATTTTACGAGTTCGGGCAGACGAAATCAATTTATTAGACTGACCTTTTCAGTAGTTACGGCGCGGACAAAGTTCTTTCCAAGTTCATATTTCGGCTGGAGACATTGAGCTCCCTCACATGCGAGGTCTCAGAAAACAAGGCATCCCATCCCTCCCACCTTGACCCTTTTAGTACTGCAGTCCCGTTCTGGTCCCGTTTGGGGACAAACTACTTAGAATTAGAGTCGGTTGTCCCCGAAACGGGGCTGCAGTACTAACAGTACTGAAAGGAATAAAGGCATTGCTCAAATAACAGTATGTAAAACGTCGGGAGGGGCTGTTATATCGTACCAGGTATAGGAATTGGCCCAGCTTCGAGAAAATAGAGGAAACCTACTGCGTACTCTGGGCGTGAATGTAAGGACCGGTTGGTCTTGATAGGAGTGTATAAACGTTTCTTACATTTCCGACCAGAGTGGGTATTTGTCTGTAAAACTCTACCAACATGTTGGATGGGTCATCTACAGATAAATCATCTACATATATATAATCTACTGATGGATCATCTACAGATATATCATGTACAGATAGATCATCTATATATAGATAATCTACATATAAATCATCCGCCGATAAATCATCTACAGATATACCATTTACAGATAGATCTACAGATATATCATCTACAGGTAGACATCTACAGATACATCATCTACAGATAAACCATCTAGATCCCAACCTTCCGTTCTCAGGAGCTGTGCAGGATCTGTACTGTACAGATCCAACCCAGAAAGCACATCCAACGTACATAGATCATCCAGATCATACGACTACCACCCGGCAACAAACACGAGCCAGATCATACAAATCAGGAATACATCTGCCCAAAAAATACCTACATGGCACCAGTATGAATCACGCAGTGGGGATCGACGATCTGTACGATCTGTACGATCTGTCGAAACCCTAAACCCTAACAACCCTAACCGCGACCGCCTGGGAAAAGTTTCGGGGAGAAACATTGAAGAGAGTGGAATTGCCGCGGACTGTCAAACCATTTTGTCGAAAAATACCACTACTGTCCGGAAATACAATACTCGTTTGTATGTAACATCAACATGAAAACGACCCTGTTGTGTAGGGACAAGCGTGGTACTGAGCATCGGGCAAATCATACCCCTCGTAGATGATCTAGATCCTTCGAGGCAGACAGATCCCTACTTCGTGATCCGGACACTTTGGGGTATAGGTAGATCCCTGCTTCATGATCTAGGTCCTCCAAGGAAAGCAGATCCCGGCCCGGAACACGCGACCTGCACCATCCATCACTACCTCGTGAAGGATGTAGGTCCTTCATGGCAGGCAGATCCCGGAATCACACGACTTGCACCATACATCACTACCTCGAGAGGGATGTGCATGACACGGCTCTAGCGCGCTTGTTTTCTGAGTGGGATCTGTTACGAGACAGCTCTTCGTCCGCAGCACACATATCATCAAGGCAGAGGCTCTACATGCATGACATCTGTATGATCTAGATCGCGATCTGTCCGATGTATGAGAACTCAAAAACTTCATCCAACGGATACTCACTCGGCGTGGTCGACGGCGTGAATAACCATGACCGGGGCTGTCAGTCCCACCGCCACGGTAAGCAAACGCCTCCACTCCGCGACTTCCGCGGCCTACCGGACAGACGATCCATAGTATTAGCAACAGATAGGGGGCGGGGCGGGGCGGGGCAGGGGGAGGAGCGGTGTTACTCGATAGGAGAGATGTACTCGATATCATGCATGGCCGTAGTCGTATGGCCATAGACCCTCGCATCCCTACAATGCCGGGACGGAGCATGTCGGGCTTTCACCGACCAGGCCGACATTGCTTGCATCAAGCGCGAAGCACCGTGAGGTGTCCGGCGAGTCGCATGAAGGGTGAGCTGCATCCTGCTACGAATCGCTTGTGAGGCGGACTTGCATGCGGGTGACAGCTTCAACGAGTTGATTTAATTCCCGGTGTAGGCAATTAATTCCAGAGACAGCAATGGGAGTACTATGTGACTGCCCCTTGGGTGCCTTACCATAAACGCTACGTGATGCGATAATTCCAACTGGTGCGGAGTAAAGGTTCTTCACGGGGCGGGTCGGGGGGGTTGGGGTATCCTCCGTCAAGAGGTAATGCTTGTATGGTGTGTGTGCGGGGGTAATGCTGCGGGTAGAAGACTCCCTCTCTGTTTTTCGGCGTGAGGATGTCATGGGTCCGCCGTTTTTACGAGAATGTTGGTCCCTCTATCGGGCTCGAAACTGGGGTTGGTGTTGGCGTTGCTCTTGTGGGGGCTTTGTGGAGGCTGTTGAGGGTGACCCTTCGTACGTCCCCCCTTGCCCCTCCCCGGGAGAACTACTGGCTTCGACGGTGGCGAGCAGCAGCAGTAGCAGCAGTAGCAGCAGCAGTAGCAGCAGCAACAGTAGCATCAGCGATAGCGCTGGCAGTAGCAGTAGGAGTAGCAGTAGCAGTAGCTGTAGGACTAGCAGCAGCAATAGCAACCTCAGCACTAGCCGTAGCAGTAGCAATAGCGCCAGCAGTAGCAGTCGCGGCAGGACTAGGAGTAGCAGCCCCAGCACCAGCCGCAGCATTCGCAATGACGCTAGCAGTAGCAGGAGGACTAGCAGTAGCAGTAGGAATAGCAGTCGAACCCAGGACTCAAACACAAGTAGAATTCGAGGTTAACCACTTGAACCACCGGGGCGACCGGTATACTACCATGCATGAATGTACCAAGTTCCAAGCAGAACATACTTCCCATCATCACTGGCCGTCTGGTGATGAACGGCTTGCAGTTTGCACAGCAGCAACAACACCAAGCAGTATCGTATACAGAGTGCAGCATTAGCCCGCCAACAAAAAAGAAGAAAAAATGAGTTGTGTTGGTTTGTTTTTAACCCTCCGGCGGATTGGTACCATGGTTTGTTTTTAACCCTCCGGCGGATTGGTACCATGAAGCTTTGTCTCACCATACTCCCACGTTTAGATCTGAGCCGCCTCCTTGCCGCGATGCAAATACAAAACAACGCTGATTTTTCTGATATTATAGTACCAGGTATTAAGTAGTAGTATCAAGAGTATACATTATTATCAGGCTTCCCATCCGGCAATGTGCAGCATGAGCTTCAGCATTGACCAATCAAAACATTCCTGAAAAAAGAAATCCATTCCCGGATAATATTACGGGGGGCAATAGAGTAATAAGTAGTACCTGGTACCAAAATATTGTTATTAGTAAAAGCAACGAATATATACATGGTAGGTGTTTTTGTGTGCCGTACGTCCTATTTAATGTGTTCCCCCGTAATAGTAGCACAAAAACAGCACCAATTATCTTATTAATAGTATCATTCAATTGCCCACCGGGACGAGGGACGACCGGCTATTGATCGGCAATTTTCAAGGATTGAAGAGCATGTAGCCTCTCGATTTATGGATCCATCAATGTTCTCAGCGCCCTCCGCCCTCCCCTCGAAAAGAAAGTCCCTCGCTCGCACCTGCGACGCCTCCACCGTGCTAGCCCCTCCCCCTTTCCCCTACCGCCCCTAAGCCCTCTTTCACCCCCCCCCCAAAAAAGCCCTTCCAGCCCCCCCCCCCTCTCTCCCAACGAGCCCGCGTACTTGCGATGCCTCCATCGCGGTAGCCCCTCCATCTCTCGATGAAAACTCGACGTGTTTCGTCCCGGCCTCGTAGGGATGCAAAGGGCCTATGGTCATAGGACTACAGCCATGCATGATATGAGTAAACCCTCGCCCCCTCCAACCACTCCCCCCCCCTTTCTCCCGAAACAAAACGCCCCAGAAAAACGCCTTCTGGTCCGCCAAAACGACGTCATAATCTCACCTGCGAAGCTTCCATCGCGTTAGCGCCACCCTCGGCCCCCCCAGACACCCGCGCCCCGTACCCCAGGCTTCGCACCGCCTCTAGAACGTCTCGAACTCCCGCCGCCTTCCGTCGCCCCGTCACATCGTGTGCAGCGCGCAGCGCATCCCAAACGTGGTCGTCGGGCCTGCTTACCCTTGCGCCACCGCCACCGCCACCGCTACCGCCACCCCCACCCCCACCGCTAACACCTCCGCTCACGTTGCCGCTACCGCTTGGACGGACCGTCTCTAACAGCCGTGGCGGCGGGGTCCGCCTGGCGGTCAAAATATGGGCAGCTGCACCGCCACCACCCCCACCACCACTACCACCGGCGGAATACCCGTCGGTAACAGCTGCTGTTGAGGACCGAGACATTGCCGCCGTCGGTACTGACCTTCCGTCGGTACCGTCGGTACCGTCGGTTGGGCGGACGATCGAGCAGGACTCCACCCCGGGAAGGTCGAGGACTGCCGCTTCCAGCTGCGTTTCGAATCGCGGGGGGGGGGGGGGGGGGGGGGGGGGGGGCGAGGTTTGCGAGGTTCGTGAGCTTTAGCGAGGTTCGGGAGGTTTGCAAAGTTTGGAAGGTTTAGCTGGGTTAGAAAATTACGATTTGCGATTTTGCGAGCTAGGATATTGTTGTTCGGTTAAAACATGGGATGGCGAGGGGCGTGGCCTGGAACATGGTTTGCGGAGGACGGCTGATTTGCCAGCTAGACACCACGTCAACGTATAAAAATGAACCTCTTGACTACGGAAAAGATCGACCGTTCTCAACGGTCTGACCGCGTCCTCCTCCCCCCCCCCTCCCCGGCCCTCCCCCCCCCCAAATAAAACATTTCTACTACCCCTCCCAACAGCAAAGACAAATCACAACAACCCCCCCCCCCCCCCCCTCGCTGTCCTATTTTACAGCGGCTTCCCCCGGCGCCCTACCTCAACCAGCCCCCCCCCAAAAACTACCCACGCCCTTCACGTTTCCAGGGAAAACTGCACTCCCATTTGGGGTACCAACTATTTACGGGGGACCATAGTTAATAGGACCTACGTTACACACAAAAAACTACAGATTTACCTATTTTTACCAACAATATTTGGTCCTATTTGCCAAGGCTCCCCGTATTACTAAGAATTTTCTCTAAAAGGGTGTCATATATGTAACCCGTTTAGCACTGCACTCCCGTTGGGGGTAAGAAACACTTGGAATTAGAGTCATATTTACGTTTTACGTACGTACCGCACTGCAGAACAAAAAGGGGTCAGTGCAATCCCCTCCTTCGGGGAAACCCCTTGCAAATCGTGGAGTTGGACATTTTTTTTGGCAGTGATGGAAGGGTTAACCCTCCCCCCCCCTCACCTGTCATATCTGTAACCCGTTTAACACTGCACTCCCGTTGGGGGGAAGAAACACTTGGAATTAGAGTCAGATTTACGTTTTACGTACGTACCGCATTGCAGAACAAAAAAGGGTCAGTACAATCCCCTCCTTCGGGGAAACCCCTTGCAAATCGTGGAGTTGGACATTTTTTTTGGCAGTGATGGAAGGGTTAACCCTCCCCCCCCCCTCACCTGAACCCTTGTACCCCCCCCCGCCCCCCTCCCCCTCGGATGGAATGCGTGGTCAACGGTCAAATGCCTAAGGCAAGAAACAAATGAGTGCGCCCCCCCCCCCCCCCTTATGGTCATACGACTACGGCCATGCATGAGATCGAGTACATCTCTCCTATCGAGTACAACCCCCCGCCCCCCATCAGAAGCAGAAACACGCCTCCAGAAAGACAAATCCCCCCCCCTCCCCTCGAAAAAAAAAACGCTCCAACCCCCCCCCCCCCCCCCCCCCCCCCCGGAGTGCCCCGTGACGTTACCTTTGCGATGCATTCAGGTCCGGCGATACCCATCACTTCCAAGGAAACGCTAGCCCCCTGCGGCCCGCCCTTGCCTCCTCCGTCGCCGGGGGAGGAGGTACGGAGATGGCGCGTGGGGTAGCCGAGGCCGGTGATTCCCCCGGCCAGGTCTTGCCCGTCTGTGATCACGGGGTCGAACCTTATCTCGGCCTGCGACCAAGGAGAAAGAGAACGTCAGAAGCGGCGGCGGCGGTGGCAGCGGCAGCAGCAAAAAGCAGCAGCAAGAGAAGGAGGAGGAGAAGAAGCGGGGGGAACAACATCACCAACAGCAGCAGCAACATCAGAAGGAGCAGCAGCATCATCAGCAGAGACAACTACGACGACCTCGACAACAGCACCGACAACAACAACAACAACAACGACGAAAAAAACAGCAGCTAACATGGAAGAAACGGTATACGATAAAATTGAGAAATAAGTGTGGACGGGGGTTTCCCCTCTCGCTCCCGGGGTACCAAAAAAAAAAGCAGCAAGAATACCAACACCACCAACAACAACGACAGCAAGAACCAGCGACGACACCAGCACCGCCACCACCACCACCACCACCACCACCACCAACAACAACAACAAATACACTACCACCACCGCAAACAACACGACAACAACGCAAACAGCAACAATTACACCAACACCAAATACCACCGCAAACAACAATAACGACGACCACGACCACGACGCAAGAAACACAGGTGCTGCACTTCTAAAAAACGCATGGTTAATATTTCAACAAACACCAATCGGAGCTCGTCCGAGTCCGAAAAACACAGCCCATAGCTCCGCCTGCCTGTCACCTTTTCGGCCAGTAGCGCAACTCGAACGTCCTCCACACCATCCAGCGCCGACACGAACTTCTCCACATTGCCCACGCACGAAGCGCACGACATGCCAGACACCGAAAACACCCCCACCACGACCCCATCCCCGACACCGCCACCGCTACCGCCACCATAGCCTCCAAACCCCTCGCCCTCCGCCCCGCCTGCCCCGTCACGTCGACTCCACTCCTCGCCCTCGCCCACAAAACCAAACGTTTTCGGCAGGGACGACGAGGACGAGGCGGGGCCTGAACCTGTTCCACCCCGCCCGCTCCCGCCTCCTCCACCGCCTCCCCCACCCCCCTCAGCCCTAGCGCCAGCCGTAGCTGCAGAGGATGGCGCTGGTGCCCCAGATCCGGGCGACTTCCGGTCCCGCAGCTCCCCGCGGCCGACAACTCTCGCGCCAAACCCCACCCCTTCTACCGCGTCGACCATCTCCGACAAGGGTAAGAGCGGCCCGAGGCTGTCGTTCGTCCAGACGCGCGCGAGTCCCTCGGCGAACGACACCTCGGCTCGGTCGACGCCCGGGACGGACTCGAGGCAGCCCTTGACGGTGGAGCCGCAATTCCTCTGGCACATCATGCCCTCGATTTCTAGAACCCCCGTCGGGCGAACGGTAGCTCCGAACCCGACCGACTCCAGCGCGTCTACGAGCCCAGCTCCGTCGACGCTGGCCCCCGCTGCTACTCCTCCCAGCCCCGCCGCTTCCCCTGGGCCCCCACCCTCGCCTCCTTCTTGTACTCCACCCGCCCCCCCTCCTCTCCCACCTCCATCCTCACCCCCACCCCCGCTGTATGTACCGCCACGTGTATTTCTTGCCCAAACCCTAGCACGGCCTAGCGAGAAAGATGCCTCCGCCTTGTGAACTCCTTCCACGGCCTCGAGCGCGCCCTTCACAGTAGAACCGCAGTTCCTCTGGCACATCATGCCCTCCACCGTCAGCTCAAAGTCGGCCGAGAGTTCTGCGCCGAACCCGACGTCCTCCACCGCCTCTATCGCGGCAGCAGCAGTAGCGGTAGCGGTGGTGTTGATGTTGGGGGTGTTGGTATCGGTGTTGGGGGTGGTGGTGTTGGTGATGGAGGAGGAGGCATTACCATCATACGCGGGTCCAGGGGACGCTATCCAAACCCACGCTCGGCTGGCGGCGAAGGATACCTCGGCGCGGGTGGCGCCTGGCACCGCTTCTAGCGCTCGCCTGACAGTGCTTCCGCAGTTCTTTTGGCTGCCAAAAAACCCAGGTACCAGAAAACAAAATATCAAAAATGCGGAGCGGGGGGGGGTGGGGGGGAAGGGGAGGGGGGGGCGCGGGAGAGGGGATGGTGAGGGCGTCGGTGGGGGGTGGGCGTGTGGAGGGGTGAGGTGTGACGGGGGAGGGGGTAGGTGATAGGGTGGGGATGGGGTGGTGGGGGGGAGGGGGGGGGAGCGGGGGGGTGTACTCGATAGGAGCGATGTACTCGATCTCATGCATGGCCGTAATCGTATGACCACAGACCCTCGCATCCCTACAATGCCGGGACGGAGCATATCGGGTTTTCACCGACCAGGCAGACATTGCTTGCACCAAGCGCGAAGCGCCGTGAGGTGTCCGGCGAGTCGCATGAAGGATGAGCTGCATCCTACGAAGAACCGCTTGTGAGGCGAACTTGCACATGGATGACAGCTTCAATGAGTTAATTCAATTTCCGGTGTAGGCAATTAATTCCAGAGACACTAATGGGAGTACTATGTAGCTGCCCCTTGGGTGTCTTAACATGAACACGACGTGATACGATCAAATTCCCTTGTGCGGAGTAAAGGTTTATTTACCTCGCACAAATGATCTAACTCGGCGACCAGCTGTGACCAACCGCCAAAAAAAAAAAAACGGTACACTGGTTGTCTAGCTCACGTAGTGAGCGGCATGTTTCATAAATGTCGTTGCCAAACGACGCCAGCCCAACCCATATAAAACAGGGGGGCGGGGGGGGGGGGGCTTCCGGTATACACCAGGTACTTGTATTATTTAATACCAGGTACCTGGTAGTTGTTTGGGTTCGAGAGAGGCTGTTCGACGATAGCCATCGCCTCGTCGCCTCATCGCGTGGTTGCAGGAGGGCGTGAGGGATGGAAGAAGGGGAGGGGGGGGGGGCAAGGCAGCCTGAAACAGAGATCGCGCGTGCTCACGTACAACCATCCTTCTTTCCACTTTTCCAGATCTCAATACTCCAACTCCAACACGGCATGTAGGCAGCAGTAGCTTGTGCTATCTCTAGGAATAAAGAATCGGTCCGGACACTGAGCGTAGTAGACGTCGACAGGTAGACAGCATAGACGTCAGGAGACCGCACTTTCACCGCTTGACGGACTGCAACTTTGTGCCTCGGCATGCCTTGGCTGACACCAAACTACTATATTTGAGTCTGCAACAATAGGCCCTGCGCCCTTGACAGCGCGTGTTTTGCCTTGCTTGACATGTCTCCTGACATCTTCGTAGAGCGAACTGTTTAACATCAACCCTTGTAGACCTGCAGTCCCATTTTGGGGACAACCCAGTCAAACTTCAAGTAGTTTGTCGCCTAAACGGGACCGCGGTCCTAAAAGGGTCAAGTAAGCATACACACAATTCATAGGATATTCTCCGACGAGGATACATAAACACCCCGTAGAGTGAAAAAGATAACTGATGTTATGTACGTACGTAGACTATTACGGGGGACCGTAGTTATTAGGATCTATGGTATGCATAAAAAACTATATATTTAACCATTTTTACTAACAATATTTGGTCCTATTAACTATGGCCCCCCGTAATATAAAAAGCCCAGACTGCAACTGTCGTGGCTTAAGTGACAACAGGGCTGGAATCTCTCTCAAAAATGTACGACGAAGGATTAGCACGGACCTCGATTGTGCTGGATATCGACGGGCACAAAGAAAGGTTTAACCCCTTTAGACCGCAGTCCCGTTTTGGGGGCAAACTACTTGAAATTTGAGTGGGTTGTCCCCAAAACGGGACTGCGGTTCTAAAAGGGTTAATGTGAAAGACTGACATACACTTAAGGGCTCATCACATCTGCCGACCAGGAGCACCAGTGACTCGTTTCTCGGCAAACTATGTCCGTTGGCGGTCGATTGACAGTAGTTTTGACCCGTCAACGTCTCCTTGGTTTGGTCCGTCAAGGTCACTTGACGCTAAATATACTATAGATACCTTTTCAGTTCGGGAAAGCACCTTGACGGCTGGCTGTCGGGCAAGGGGCAAGAGTGCCGTCAACCCACACAATCTGCATAATTAAAATTCCGAAGTGTTTCAACGTTTACAAAATTTCGTTTGCAGTTGCAACTACAGACCGAGGTGTGCTATACCAGATACATCTATCAATTCGATGCGAGTCGACGAGGGAAGAAAAGGCTGAAATCTTCTCGCGATAAAAATGAAGGTACGTACCGTAGCGGGAAGGGGGTAGAAGAGCCTGCTATGTGACCCCGGATCTGAGTTACGAGTTGGAAGGAGAGAGAGAAGAAGATGTGCGAAGATAATGAATGGGATGAGCAAAAAAAAAAAAAAAAAGTTAATGCGTGTCACGCAATGTTTACCAGATACATCAATAATATGTGGTATCGGTTTTTTTACTGTATACAGGTCTCCTCGCTTTCGGAACTCTAATCCACCTGTGGCTGGTACACCTTTCCCAGCAATCTACTTTCGGGAAAATATTTTCAAAAATAAGCAGGGCCTAGTTCGGGGCAAGTCCCGAGGATGGTGGGATTCGCGGTGAATGTCGGACCTGATTTCCCGACAAAAGGGAAAATGTGCAAACGCCGAGCGATGAGTTTATGGGAAGATATGTCTAGACGAGATCTCGTCGAGATAATTCCAGAGCCGTCGTCTCTGATTGCGTGGGTGGATGACGAGCCTGCCCTGTTTGTCTTTGTGTTGTCTGATGTATCCTCTCCGTGTGTAGAGCATGGTTGACGAAAGCAGGAAGGAGGCGGCAGTCAGGGTAGCAAGGTAGGTACAAGACCGACTATAAGGAAGAACCTATCCATGTTACTTGTACCGCCAACTGCTGCGGCCGCCTGGAGGGTGCTCTCTGTCTTTCATCTCGTGCTTCGGTTTGCCTGTTACTTGCCTTCGTTCTTGGTCTACTATGTTTAGATGTGGTAGTTTTATTGTTTCTTTAGCTTTCAACTTTCATTTTCTTGTTTTTTTTCTTTCGATTTTCGCTTTTCGGTTATTTTTTCGTTTTCTCTCTCCCATGTAATGTGTATGCCGTGCATGTCGTATCCAGTACGATGGCATGGCATTGCATTGAAGCTAGCTCGTTGTCTTCAAGTGTCTGCCACATCCCCTGCGGGAGGCGAGACAATTTTTGCTTCTCAAGTTCTTTATTTTCTTTTTCTATTCGTTTTCTGTGTTCTTGTTTTCTTGTTTTCTTTCGTTTTCTCTTTCATAGAATGTGTGTATCGTGCCTTTCATATCCATTACGCATGCAGGTATGATGGCATACCTGGTAGCTAACAACGTAGTATCTCTGTGGCGTAGTGTTGTGAGCACAGAACTTGTATCTCTCTAGAATTCGGTCGCCCAGGTGGTTCAAGTGGTTAACCCCTTTAGAACCGCAGTCCCGTTTTGGGGACAAAGCAGTCAAATTTTAAGTAGTTTGTCCCCAAAACGGGACTGCGGTTCTAAAGGGGTTAACCTCGAATTCTACTTCTTTGAGTCCTGGGTTCGAGCCCCAGGTGGGTCGGACTTTGACTTTATTTGCAAAAATAAAAAAGGATTCAATTGTTGAGAGCGCCTTGCAGCGTGGGTAGGCACAATTCGATGCGAGTCGACGAGGGAAGAAATCGCTGAAATCTTCTCGCGATAAAAATGAAGGCACGTACCGTAGCGGGAAGGGGGGAGAAGAGCCTGCTATGTGACCCCGGATCTGAGTTACGAGTTGGAAGGAGAGATAGAAGAAGATGTACGAAGATAATGAATGGGATGAGGAAAAAAAAAAAAAAAAAAAAATTGAACAATCGGCACGGACACTGGTTGTGCTGGATGTGGACGGGTGGAAAAAACGGTTTATTTAATGTGAAGAAAACACACGCATGGCTACGTACGTACGTAAGCCTCCCTTTCTTTAAGAGAAATTAAAAAAATTGGCTCGGAAATTTGCCCCAGGCGGTGTGTTACCACTCTGGCCGTAAATATAAGGAAATTTTAGTATTTGTAACACTGTCCAAACGATCCTAATATTTCCGTCCAGAGTGTGCGTGTTGCAAGGTATGCGAATGATATGAACAACTATCGGGGACTGTCTTTGTGGCCACGACAATTAACTCTTGTAAGACTGCAGTCCCGTTTTGGGGACAAAGCAGTCAAAGTCTAAGTAATTTGTCCCCAAAACGGGACTGCGGTCCTGAGAGGGTTAATAGGTGATGGCAACGAGACATGTGTGTGTTCGTCACATAAAACCGTTCTTTCTACCCGTTGACATCCAGCACAACCAGTGTCCGTGCCGACTCTCCAATCCTATCAAGTAATAGATAGATACAAGTTATGTCGGCACAAAACTACGCCACAAAGACACATTGTTCTGGAGTAGGCAGAGTAGGCGATGCAATGCCATGTCGTCATCGTACTGGAAACGAAAGGCACGACATATCATACACATTCTATGAAAAGAGAAAACAAAAAACGAAAGCGAAGAGGAAAAGTCAAAGAAAAAACGGTGGTGCCCCCCCGCAGGGGATGTGGCACACACTTGGAAAAAACGAGCCAAAGAAACAGCACCACTACTACTCGTACGGGAGACCATAGTAAATAGGACCAAACATCTTTGGTAAAAATAGCGAAATATATACTGGTAGGTTTTAGTGCGTACCGTAGGTCCTATATAAGATGGTCCCCTGTAAAACACGTGAGCAGACTAGACTAAGAACCAAGAGAAACAACTAGGGCTGTGAGTTGGCTGACTAATAGTTGCCAGCTAGTTATTAGTTGGCTAGGTATTATAGTTAGTTGCGGCGGTGCCAACTATCCAGCTATTTTTCACATTTAGGTTTCCTTGCTCGTAGGAAGGCTTGTTTGGTACGGGGTAGGTATTTCCCGACGACTCCAAGAGGTACTGCTGTACCGCTCTGCGAGCACACTGAGAGGTCTTCTGCAACTAATGGCGTATCAACCCATCGCCATCGCCATCGACTGTGCCGGTGCCGATGCCGATGGTGGCAGGGCCGGAGGTGCCGGCAGCACTGAGCCTGGCCTTTTTTTCCCCAACTTTTGGTGTTCTTTTACTGGTGGTGTGCTACTGCGTGCCGCACGAGTATTTACGTATTTGCCGTCACGACAAAATGTAACACCAGTAAGAGACCTCCAAGCGGGAACGGGCATGTCTATGTTGCTGGTGCATCCCTTTAAAGTCTGATAAACTAAGACGAACTTAAAAAATTGCCTCGTTTCGCGATCAAAACCAGAGATAAACCTGGCCGATTCTTCACACTTTTCAAGTGTAAAATGAGGCCAAATAGCGCACTTTTTGACCTCCGGCGGCGCCTTCACCGGGGCCGCCTCGGCCGGGGGGGGGGGGGGGGTTGCTCGCTACGCTCGCCCCAGCCAACTAGTCAACTAAAGTCAGTTAGTTGGCTGGCTCCGATGCACAACAACACCAACACAAAGGGCGCCCTCCAGATAGCCGCAGCAGTTTCTGGTACGAGTAGCCCAGCCAGGTTCTACCTACTAGTCAGTCTGGTACCTTGCTACCCTGTCTGCCGTCTCCGTCCTGCGTTCATCAACTTTGCCTCGCCTCCGAAGAGGATGCGTCAGATAATACAAAACAAGCAGAGCAGGCTCGTCACGCACCCACGCCCCACGCCACAAGACTCCTGTCATAAGGACAAGGCAAGATAGAACTGATGCAAACACTAAGAAAATCACGGAGGATCAAAGCGAAGCGCAAAACCAAACAAAGCAAAAGTTAACGCGAGACCAACAACTGATATGACGTATACCTGGTACACAGCACCATAATATATTCCCGTTTGTACCTCTTTGTGTCTTTGTTAGTATGGCCCGTTTTGCCTTCTTTTTTTCGCTATCTGCGTCTGTTTTTTTTTTTTTTTTTTTTTTTTTTCTTAGCTTCATCTTCTTTTTCAGGTTTTTGTCTGCTATCAATAGTCTCCTTTTTGCTTCCCTGGTGTCCGCAGTGGTGGAGTGCGTATGCTTGTTTTTTGTTTTTGCCTCTGTTTTTACTTGAGGTATTTCTTCCACTCCAGAGTTATTGGAGCCTGTCCTGCGACCACGGACTGCATTGAATTGTGAGGTAATGTGAGAACAACAAACAACAACAACAACAACAACAACAACAACAAACATACAGCAGTACACCCCCCGTCAAAAATACGGTGTTCGAACCGGTCGTGGAACTGGCTGTCTCATCCTTCTCCCCCGACTGATTCTGGATTCGTTTTTTTCTCCTATACTGCTACGCGTACACCTGCAGCAGCACCTGTAGATTTGTGTGTGTGTGTGTGTGTTTTTTTTTTCTCATCCCATTTATTATCTTCGCACATCTTCTTCTATCTCCTTCCAACTCGTAACTCAGATCCGGGGTCACATAGCAGGCTCTTCTCCCCCCTTCCCGCTACGGTACGTGCCTTCATTTTTATCTCGAGAAGATTTCAGCCTTTTCTTCCCTCGTCGACTCGCATCGAATTGTGCCTACCCACGCTGCAAGGCGCTCTCAACAATTGAATCCTTTTTTCTTTATTTTTTATTTTTGCAAATAAAGTCAAAGTTGGATATATATCGAAGTATAATCGGGCTCGATACGATAAAAAAAATAAATAATAAAAAATAAAATAAAATAAACGATACCAATAAACAAAAACTACCAGAGGTCGCAATCGATCCGATTTCGATGTTCGATACTTGGTGCATCGAAGCCTTCGTTCAGCACCAGCACAAAAAAGCACGGGGGATGCCAGGGAACGAAGCGCAAAACCACGTTCGATATACTAGGTATACGATATATTTCGAAAGTTCGATATTTTGGTACATTCCGATACGATATCTAACACTATTACTGCTTTGATGTGGAACTCCTCCTGGCGCCCGACTATGAACGCGGGGTATCAGTAGGTTAGGGCAGTGGGCTAATGTCATATCAACATCGACCAGCACCAGCTGCAAAAGATGACTCTAGGCTAACTTCAAGTTACTTTGTCCCCGAAAACATGAGTTCAGTTCCAAAACCTGAAACCAGAAGCAATGCCGGGAAGGCGGGGGGTGGCAGAAGAAGCTCAACCCCCGCAAGCTGCATACACATACACTTGGGAATGTATTCCGATTGGACAGCTATCGCAGGCCGAGCAGGAGGGGGGCGAGGAGCAAGATGGGGGAGGGGGGGGGGGGGGGGGGGCGAGGTCATCGCCGTTTCATTTACTGTTTTGAAACAGGGAAAACTCGGACACTCAACATTCAACATCCGGAGGAGCGCTGATATCACGAAGACAGACCACGAGGCAGTCTTCACTTCAATTCAGTCGTGTTATCGAGTCTTGTTCTTGTAATACTGCTCTTCGTATTACTAATAGTATACTTACATCCAGTTACCAGGCATAACGGTAATAAGTAATAAGTACGTACGTACTCCGATTCTCCTGCCGACGCTTGGGTATGGGAGGGGAGTGGGTGGGGGGGTGTACTCGATAGGAGAGATGTACTCGATCTCATGCATGGCCGTAGTCGTATGACCATAGACCCTCGCATCCCTACAATGCCGGGACGGATGTCGGGTTTTCACCGACCAGGCAGACATTGCTTGCACCAAGTGGGGGGGGGGGGGGATTAGCGAGCGTCCCCTGTAATCAACGACGCGAAGGCGTAACTCTCGCAGTGATTCGGCTCTGCGCACCTGTGGGCTGGTCTGTCATTCTAGCCCAATTATGTTACAGCTGCGTACTGCTGTATAGTGCGCTCTTTACATGCAGAGAAGAGCGGCAACGGCTTTATGGTCGTCCCTCTTTGCTTTGGCATCTGCCCACAAAATCAGCCTGTTTGCGTTGATCTGCTGCATATGCTACATTCGTTTTTTTAATTTGTTTCGTTTTTTTGTTATCTCTCTTTCATAGAACGTGTATGTTGTGCCTGTCGTATCCAGTTTAATGAATGGCATTGCATCGTTTACTCTGCTTACGCACAACAATCTACTTTTAGTATCTCCGTGGCGTAGTGTTGTGACCACAGAACTTGTCTTGAAGAATCGGCACGGACACTGGTTGTGCTGGATGTCGACGGGTAGAAAGAACGCTTTAACGAAGAAACACACCACTGCTGTAGTAGAAACGGGTCGCAAGTCCAAATCCCAAACTCAGATTTCCCGAGAACGGGCACCTACTACAGAGCAGCACTACAGCAGCAGTAGTCGATATTCGGCTGATACCATGGTATTTGGCGAGATCGCCCGATACGAGATACGAGGCACGTACTGCTGTAGCTTGACAAGACAAATCCTGCACCCACGTTTCAGGGGTATAAGACTTAAATTTAGTGTGAGATCATTTTCGCGGTATTTATGTACACCGTACACCAGGTGTCACTCAACAAAACAGGCCACAAGCGATAATCACGAGGGGCCTGCCGGGAGACCGACCAAGAGCGGGAGCATCCTTGCGCATACGAATCGCCAGGGCTGCGTGTACACATGAATACCGAGCGAACACAGAACGGCTTTGAGCACATCTCCATCTGCTTGCTTGGCGAAGGCGGCAATATCGTGCATCACAGCCGGGCTGGAGCTGCTGTTGGTCTCAATTTGCCGAAAGGCACTCCCTGCTCTCTGCCTACTCGGACTCGTACCAGTATGAACAAACTCCAGCACCAACACACAAACAGTTCTACTTTTCTTCTGATTCATATTTTTGTAGCACCAGTATTTTCAAGTTTCCGGCTGTTTTATCCGCCCGGCTCCGGTGCTCTACAGGCGCCCTACCGAGCCGAGCCGAAGCCCAGAGCTACCCACCGCTGAGCAGGAATGCTATCACGCCATACTTATCTAGAGAGAGACACGCATACGAGGTAATCTCACCACATCATGCCCTCCACATCGAGAGCAATCACGCGCTCCACCGCAGGACAACGTCCTTCATCGTCGTTGCGGGGTTCATCCATCGCAAGCGGATGAAAGTCTTGGTGGCGTCCACTCGCGGTCGCTTTCATCGTATCCCACGGCCTCCACCTGGACACGAGGCTTCAGCTTCTTCCCCACGAGGTTCTCGCGGCTGTGAGGGCTACTGTCCAGCTCGTGGCTTGCACTGGACCTCTGTTTCTGACAGGGCGCAGCGACAACTTGTCGTCAAATTTTGATTTTTCTGGTGCACACGGGGTATAAAATATCCCGCTTTTGTGTCGCCTCTTTATCTTATGAGACTCCTTCGAAAAAAATATCAATTAAAAAAGGGAAAATGCCAAAATCAGGTATACCTGATCCGTTTGTGCCAAAATGAGTTACATACTTAAACCAAGTAAAAACGCCCGCCTCGAGCGGTGTTCTGTCCATGAAAAAGTCCGGCAAAAAAGAATACGTAAAGCATAAAGAGTGCCACATGGCCTCCAAAATCTGCATTATTATTTTGTTTGTTTTAGGGTGTACACTATTAATAGGCTTCGTTCGTTTCGCGACGGCGGGGGCGCCAAGAGTATCTGGCGCCCCCCCCCGGTTGACAGCTTTAAATCTTCTAGACCGTCCTCGCGGAACCGCCTGCTCGGCACAAAATTATCTTGTCCTACCAAACCTGAGACCACCTCGACGCGGGGTGGTGCAGACAAAGAGCATGGTGCTGTATCGACTGCTGTGTCCATGCATAGAAAACAACACACAGAGTGTGTGTGTTCTTCATATTAAACCGTTCTTTCTACCCGCCGTCGACATCCAGCACAACCAGTGTCCGTGCGGATTCCACATCACAACAGCTATTTATTATTATTATTATTCCTCTTGCCATCTGACAATGTGCAGCATGATCTTCAACATGGATCACTCATAACTTTCCCGAAAGAAGAAAACCTCGGAAACAAAAGGAAACCCATGTACAGCTACCTGGTATTAAATAACTGGAACGCATACCCCAAAGAAGAAAAAGTGAAACCACAGCGTACGCATGCATGCATGTGTGAATACGTACTTTTACGTACGACGTACGAGTACAGAGTTTATACGTTAATACTAAAGGATTTCAACCGAGGGAGGGCAGACGCATATATACTCAGAGAAAAAACAGTGAACGTATGGCTTCTCTGATTGGTTCAAAGTTGGCCAAAATCAGTTGAAAGCTAGACAGAGTAGAAAAAAACAGGTATAACTTGGCATTTTCGAGCCAAAATCAGTTACAATGCCAGCTTGGCCAATCAATAGCAGGACTCCTGGCCTGTGTTTTGTACTTGGTTTCAGAATGAGACTGATTTTGGACGAAAAGTGCCCAGATATACCTTATTTTGGCAAGAACCCATCGAAAAATATTTCAAACAATGAGGTTTTCTGAAAGTCATGAGTGATCCATGTTGAAGATCATGCTGCACATTGTCGGATATGGCAAGAGAAATAATAACAAAAAAAATGGGAATGTCATTCCCATTGATCTAAAAAAAATCAAAAAGTCATTTATTTGGGAATCCTAGTCATTCCCATTGGCCATCCCCATTCAATTGGTCGTTGCCATTGATTTGGTGTGTGGGCTTTGCTGTTTGGTGTGTGTCGTCGGTATACTTGATTAACCACGTCGATCACTTGCTATACATGAGTCTAACTTCTAGGGTTGCCCACGAAGACCGGTATACCAGTACGAGCTTAGTTGAGCGGCTTGAGATATTTTTTTTCATGAGCCTCGTCGTGTATGGTATGGTGAGACGCCACCCATCTCACCAACTCCCGCCCAAGAAGACGCGCACATAATAACGCAGAGCACAGAATATAGGAGGAACCGAATAAGAAAGCTACTTCATCGTTGCGCTGCTGTGCTTATATACACTGCATGCTGCGTATGTATATTATTATGTCTACTGTGCGTAACGAACGGCCGCATCGATCGATGCTTCATGATATATCTTCCACATTCTCGACCAAAAACGGTCGGGCATGGATAAACTTATATCGGTATCCTCCCGCGTCGGCTTTCATTCGCCATTTTTGCTCAAATCAAGGTGCAGTTATGTACCAGGTACATTGTAGATCATTGTTTGTTGTTCGAACGGCCGCCCCCTTCTTCCCAATATTCTACGCACCACACACACACTATAACTCGCACTCTCCACTCACCACGCTCCGCTATACCACAACAACCCGAATCGGCCGGATTTTGCTCTACTACTCGTGACCGTAAAATAGGCGGTGAGAAAATGTTGCCCTCTGATGGCGTACATTCTTCTTGTCCCCACGGTTATCACGCTCATTGCAAAGTTGAGTATCGACCGATCGGTTGAACTCACAGCCAGCTGACGTCCCTTTTTCAGTTTCTTATTAATCCCTTTAGAACCGCAGTCCCGTCTGGGGACAAAAATACTTGAAATTTGACTGGTTTGTCCCCAGAACGGGACTGCGGTTCTAAAAGGGTTAAAGCCCGTTTTTTTTCGCCCCTCGAGAGCCGTATATAGGCGAGGCGTGGTGCGCACGAGTTTTTTTGCGTAACGCGCCTTTCTTTCTTTGCTCGCTGCATGCAGAAACTATACCTGTATAATGTGCGGATTTTGAGTCTGTTTCGCCTCAGAAGAAAAAATAATCGGCGTGTTTTTCGTCGTAATAATAATATATGTGCGTCTGATTGCTACCCTGGCTACATACATAAATGCTTACAGGTAGGTACTATACTACTGCTCGTCATTTTGTCCTTGTTTCTTTTCAAATTGCATAGCATTGTAAACAAAAAAAATAGAGCATAGACAAGCCGAAGGTTGGCATGGAAGGGAGGTAGACTTGGTGCATGGGTTTCCTTTTGTTTCCGAGGTTTCTTCTTTCGTGAAAGTTATGAGTGATCCATGTTGAAGATCATCATTGTGTCGGATGGCAAGAGAAATAATAATAAATAATTATAAACCAAAAACAAGCACCCCACGTCTTCCACAAGGGGATAAAACGAGAGGGTGAGACGCACATTTTGAGTGTACTGACGAATTTAAGTTGGAGGAACGGACGGGGGATATTTAGAAAAGAAAAGGGGTTTGTAAGGAGCACCTTTTCCAGGTCATATCGGTGACTACCCAGGTCGCGATCTCGCGCAGAGTGCACCGATATAAGCTCGCCCTGCGAGACCGCCAGGCCGCCAGGGGGAGAAGGGAGGAGGAGGGAGGACTACTTCCCATGGCGTGGGGGTGGAATGTAGATGCGGAGTAGGAAGCGTGGCGTACAGATACATAGTAGGTAAAATATCTCGGTAAATGGTGGGGGTGCAAGTGAGTACACGCAGGGAAGGAGAATTGGTTCGACGAAGTTAGTGGTATTCGATGAATTATGTCAGCTTTTTCATTTTGAATGGATAACGCCCTGCACATTGTCAGAAGGCAAATAAAATAAATAAATATATATATATATACAGCAGTGATTATTAACAGTGGTATTCAGACGCGACCTCAATGCCTGCGACAGTCTGATCTGCGATGCCCTCTGTTGAACTTTTCCTCATGATTGTGCTACATAGTTAAGGTTTTTGGCTTGACTACAACCGAGGAAGAAGGGGGAACAGCGACCTCAGCCAATATGTCCAAGACGCACCGTCGCGCTCCTAAAGCATGCCAAAACAGATTTTCTGTTGCTCTGTGTACGCCAACGCTCCAGAACCCCCCCCCTTGAAAAAGACAACGATGATCCATTAATCACAAAGCTCGAGACTCCCCCACACCTCCGTCACCTCGGGTACACGAACCGTCTAGAATCCCCCCCCTTGGCAAAAGGCGATGGTCTATCAACAGCCCCCCCCCCCCGTAAATTTTAACCTCAAACTTCGCACTTGGCAGAGGAACGGCGGCATCACGTGTTCTCCTCAGTTGAACAATCCAATATTCGCGATGAATTGCGCTGCTTGTTCGTTTATTTTCATAAGCAACGTCGGGTTGTCACGGTGGAAGTACGTGGTGGCCTCCCCATCGCCGACAAAGCACTGACGACAGAGAGATGCTGTGTTCACTGCGAGTGCGATCCGGTGGCATTCAACGTACACCTCCCACCGTGGAGGCCCTAGGAAGGTCAACGGGATTTCGATACCACAATGGCATCCAACAGGAGCGGGACGTAAAAGCAAGAGCTGGTTGGTGTCATCCTCCCTATTTCGTCGAGAACATACTTCTCCCATGATTGTGGCGGCGAAGGCAAGAGCGGCGGACGTCCTCTAGGTCCTCGTCGCGCCTCCCGTCCGCCGACCCCATATGTATTCGTGGGTGCTGGCCCCCTGCTGCTGTCCTTGCCGCCGCTTGTTCCGTTTCGCCCATCCTTGGCTCCTTCCTCTCGCCCTCCCGCTCACCCTTCCGCACCCCATTTCTCCTCTGATACCTGTAGTCGCAAGCCTAGGAGACCGCGAATCTCTCGTCAAGGCAGTCAACCCAAATTGAACCGCGTCTGATCCTCAAGGGATCGTATCCTATCGAGGACGGCCAATCGCGCTGGAAAGGATGCGCTATTCCAGATGGCCTGCAGAAGTTCGTGGGTGAAGCCCTCAAGGAGCATGTTGTTGATGTCACGACATCTACTGAGGGCAGCGAAATGTTCTCCGTCGTTGGTCTCTCGTTCGCCGATGTCGAGGACGATACGGACGAGGGTGTCCCCCTCGCCTTTTGCAGTGCGTCACGCCAAGGGTTAGTTCCGTCGGCATCCAAGATCAGAAGAAGCGATCCCGTTCCGTCCCCCTGCTGTCGCCTGCAGGGTCCACCACGTCCTGTGCTTCCATAGAGACGATAGACGCGGCTTTGAGCAAGTCAAATGGTCTCCCCGTTGACAACAACCGACCGCTCCCTGAAGAACTTACGAGTGACTCAAGCGGACACGAACGGACGAATGAACGAACGAATATTCTTACTCTTAGAATGTTCCACACCCGCTGTAGGACAGAGATCATGATCTATCTGATATGTCTACGGTAGACCCTCTAGTCCCTCACCCGCCGTTGTGAGACTTAGGACCTGTGTAAAATGGTACAGATCCAACCCAGGAAGCATGTACTACTGTAGACCACGCGTATTCTACGGGTCCCACTCGGCGACGTGAATCCATGAGCTAGACCATACAAGATCGAGAATGGGTTTATCTACCTTTGAAAGTTCGAGATCATGGAGTGGGAATCGACGGTCCGTCAGGTGTGAATATTAGTCTGGATGGTGCCTTGTTCGAGGCTACGCTCTTTTGAGTAAATGAATACATACATGCAGTATGTACGACCACGATCATTACACTAACTAACTGGCTCCCTTGTCGGTCTGGATCATTACTTGGTGACGAAAAAAAAGGACTCCAGAGGCGTTATACGATAGAGGTTCACCCTACATTTTCTGAGGCTCCTCACTTGAAGAATTCAATATATCCCACACCAGAAAACTGACCTCAGCAAAATTCAAATTGCATCCCGATGAAACAATCCCAAGGCCCAAGTATACGAAAACGTCATTTTTCGAAACAAGATTAGCATTCCGACGATTTCGGGTTATAAAAAGGAGCCCCATCATCCAGAAAACATTTTAGCGGAAATGTGCTACATCTCTATCGTAAAACACGTCTCGATTGTCAAGCACGGAGCAGCAGTACAGCAGACCGGCCTACCGAAATGCGACAAAAGCCCCTTCCGTCCATCCCTCCCCCCCTCCCTCCCACCCACCCTCCCACCACACCCCACTACGACCTCCCGCGCCCCAACCACAAGAATTTCCGCGCGGCAATGGAATCGGGACGCTACCCGGGACGACATGGGATGCCACGGCATGGGATACTACACGGGACGAGCGAGCGAGGCTGTAGGATTACCGCTTACTACATGGCCGCCAGTCAGCGAGTCGACAAGCAAAAACCCACGCCCCTGACAATGAAACACGCCTCATGCCAATAGGAACATTCAGGCGGTAGCCTGCCGGCCGCCCAAAGAAAACCCACGCGGCAAGCAACTGCACGCTCAGGTAACGAACACGCCTCGTTTCAAACGGGAATCCGTTCACGTACGTAATTACGACAGCGTACTCTTGAGTCGTAGTAGTGCGCTGAAGTTGCTGGTGGCGTTGAAGTTGATGCTGCTGCTGATGCTGCTGCTGCAGTCGCCACGACCACCGCCACTGCCGCTGCTGTTTGTGGCACAACAGCAGCTACCACGACCGACAGGGTCACCACCTGAGTAATCTACAAACCCCAACCTGCCGTTTATGATATGTTGCGTAACATAGCGCAGATCCAACCCAGAAAATAAATAAATAAATGTGTGCTACTGATAACTCGTACAGCATGCAGATTGTATGCCTCCCGCCCGGAAAGTTGACGTCGATCATACAGATCAGGTCTCCTACGTATCTGCCGTGAAACATATCGATAACGAAGCAAGTGAGGATCGGTGATTTGCAAGAGGTGTACAGAGTAGTAGTGGTACCCGGTAAAATAGTGCCGGCTGCCCGTTACATCATCTAGTGCCTGTGAAATCGCTATTCAAAGATGGGATCAAGCGGTATATATAGTGTGGCGGTGCTCGGAGCACAACCGGTTGCCGCTATATATGTTGCCCCGTGTCGCTGGGCGGTGCATACCGACACTATAGGGGGACCCATTTACTGCAGTTTTTTCGTCGTAGAATAAAAACCACAGCCAACCGTGGCACAACAACGACAACAGCAACAGCAACAAGGGCGCTACGTAGCACGTTGGCGCTACTAGAAAAAATGGCATCACATCGTGCAGCATGTAAATATACGGTATTAGTACGAACTGCCAAAAACGAACCAGAACCAACCCATATCCCACTCCGCCCCCCTTCTCTCCTTCCTTCGTGCCTTGGCGGAAAACGGAAAAATAAAAGACAGGCACAGCGCGAGCCGGAGAGCGCCTTGACTGCAGCGAGCAGCGAAGCGCGCGCGTCATCAGCGAGTCATCACTACTGCTAAACTACTGCTGCTATCATACTAGTTGCTGCGGCTGCTGCAGTCGTTGCTGCTGCTTGCTGCTACCATAACAATCGGGGCCTCTTCTATTAGATCTCTTCTCGCTCCTCTTCCCTGTTCTTCTGTCTCTCTCCCGCTCTCTCATTTATGAAGAACGACAGAATGAACGACGTTTCAAGCCTGCCTACTGCCGCTCCCCCCCCTCCCTCCTCCTCTTCCCCCTCCTCCCCTTTCGCTCGCTCACCTTCGCGCTACTGCTCCTCCTTCCTTTGACCAACCTCACTAGCAACCTTATTAGCAGCCTCGTTAGCAACCAAGGCAAGCAACCAAGGCAAGCAAGCAAGCAAGCAAGCAAGCAAGCAAGCAAGCAAGCAAGCAAGCAAGCAAGCAAGCAAGCAAGCAAGCAAGCAAGCAAGCAAGCAAGCAAGCAAGCAAGCAAGCAAGCAAGCAAGCAAGCAAGCAAGCAAGCAAGCAAGCAAGCAAGCAAGCAAGCAAGCAAGCAAGCAAGCAAGCAAGCAAGCAAGCAAGCAAGCAAGCAAGCAAGCAAGCAAGCAAGCAAGCAAGCAAGCAAGCAAGCAAGCAAGCAAGCAAGCTAGCAAGCAAGCAAGCAAGCAAGCAAGCAACCAAAGCAAGGCAAGCAGGGCAAGCAAGCGAAGCAACCCGAGCCAAGCCGCTCATCTCGTGTCCACAGAAAGAAAGAAAGAAAAAAAAACACCAACAAAAAAAGGGGTAGTAGGTGGATATCTTGCACGAAATTCCGCCAAACTCAATAATTCTAGAAACACACACAAACCTGCCACCCTCTCCTTCCTCTGCCCCACTTCTAAAATAAGTAGAGGCATGAAGAAAATGGGAATACCACAAACATGGGTGGGGGTGGGGGAGGGGGGGGCGGGAGGGGGGACCAACCCTTCAAGCCCCTTAATATTCCGCACTAATAATAAGCTATGGCAAACCTCAACATGCTTCGCCAGAACAGACACAACATAATAGGAAACACTGCATGCTCGGCGCCGTTGAGGGGGTTTGGGGGGGGGGACCCACCGATCACGTCCCCTGACACTCCGCGCTACGAAAAAGCCACTTGATAGCAAACCACAACATGGTTTGCCAGAACGGACACAGGCACGACAGAAAACACTGCGCACCGTGCCACGCCCTTCTCTAAAACCTACCGCAGCAGCCACTACAACCAGCAGAAGCCCCGGCCGAAACCTGAGATCATGCTCGCCCAACCCAACCGGAAACTGCGGCGGTGAGATCGAAACGGAAACAAGCCCCACAGCAGACCCCGATCAAACGCAACCCCCGGCTCCTTCCAACCCCCCTCCTCCGACCCCTCCCTGCGCCCCCACTCCCCTCCCTCCGCCTCCTACTCCCCCCTCGCCTCGCCTCTACCCCTGACCCCCCCCCCCAACCCCCCCCCCCCCTCGTTCTCCGTAGAGATGCGAGGGTCTATGGTCATACGACTACGGCCATGCATGACATGAGGACCCCCGCATCCGCCCCCCACGTCTTCGTCTCGCCGCCGTTAGCTCGCACTGCAAGGATATAGCGTCATCATAAAACGAGCTTCTAAGAAGTGTCGCGCAGGGTAGGTATGAACCTGTGGCGACATGCACACGACGCGAGTCTTCCTTTCGTAACGAGCATCTACCCCCCCCCCCTCTCCTCCACTCCCCTACCCCCCCCCCTCTCCCCCTCAGCCAACAACGTCTCCTTCCTTTTATTCGCGCAGGCCCGCTGCATATCCGTTCCCGCGTTTCATTCATTTTTTTGGGGAAAACGCTGCCTGCCCCCCCCCCCCCCCCCCCCAACCCACGAATAACCCCCCCCTCTTCTCAATGGCGCAAGCAAACCCGGGGGCGCCAACCCCCCCCCCCCCCCCTCCCCCCAACAACCCCCCCTCCCTCACGTAGCGCGAGCAAACCCGGGGTTGCCGCGTAACATCCCGCTTTTCGTTTATTTTCCGAGAGGTGCGGTGGGCGACCTGCTAAGGACCTCTGCTCGAAGGCCCCTGTCAAGAATCTCTGCTAAGAACCTACGCTGAGAACATTTGCTGAGAACTTTTGCTAAGAACCTCAGCTGAGCACCTCGGTTAAGAACCTCTGCTAAGAACGTATGTTAATAACCGAAGCTTTGCAAGGAACCCATGCTAAGAGCCTTTGCTGAGAACCTTCGCTTAGAACGTTTGCTAAAGAACGCTTCGCTGGGACCTGTGCTAAGTAAAGCTCCGCTAGAAGACCTCTGCATGAAGACCTTAGTGATAAGGCCTCTGGTGGACGAGCCTTCTATTTCCTGTTTTTTGGGTTGAGGCAGATCCACACGGCAGAGTTACACTTGAAACCGCTCCCGAAGGCCACCTGCAAGGTCGACGTAACCGTTGTGTGATTGGTTGATTGGCTCGTCGTGATGATTCAATGGTTGATTGATTGGTCGATGACTTGCTGAATGGTCTCTCGCGACGATTAATTGGTTGATTGGTTGGTTTGCCGTAACGATTGATTGGTTGGTTGACTAATCGATCGATTGAGGGGTTGGTTGGTGACTGGTTGACTCGTCGTGACGATGAATTGGCTGATTGGTTGGTTAGTTGGTGACGGGCGGATTTGCCGTGACGACTGATTGGTTGGTTGATTCATTGATTGGTTGGTTGATCGCTCGGCGACCTGTTGATTGGCTGGCTCGCCGTGACGATCGATTTCCTTGATTAATCGACTGGTCGGTGAAGGATTGGTTGACTAGTTGGTTGATTGATCGATAGATAGATTGGTTGGTTGATGCCTCCTTTCATTGATTTGTTAATATATCCAACATCAGCGTCCAACAAGATCAAGATCCAAAAGATATATTACTCCAAGACCCAGGGCGCATCTGCGCGGGCGGTGGAGGCATACCTACCCCATCGAAATCTCCAGCGCAGCGTGCCTACAAGTCGTCCACCAGTCAACACAAACGGCCACTGGAGCAACCCATTAAATCACCGCACCCGCATGGTGCTTCTTAAACATATATCCCGGAAATACATCACTGCGCCCACTTTGGGCGGGAAATCTACTATTACAGGGGACCATAGTTAAGAGAACCAAATATTGTTAGTAAAAATGGTTAAATGTAGAGGTTTTATGTATACCATAGGTCCTATCAACTATGGTCCCCCGTAATAATAACTAGTTCGATATCACTTGCGGTGTTCGGTAAACAGAGGAATTTAGAAAGTTATCAACGAGTCTACGTACCAATCGACTAGAAACGAGCCCCCAATGCGCACGCATGGTTAGATAGAAGGGAGGGAGGGGGGAGCGAGGCCCCGCACGGTGTTGGAAACCCTACATAACGGATGCAAAGTATATGACGTAGCAACCCCGTACATTACCCAGGGCGGTTGTGATAATCATCAATTACATGCCTCATTTTCTCCGCGCAACTCCCAGGGGGATACACAGGGGGAAGCAACGAAGCGCTTGCGAAAACAAAAAACAAGTGTGGGGGGAGGGGGGGGAAGGGAGGCCTCGCAATACGTTGTAAATCCCACCTGAAGGATACGCTGCCCCCGCCGGAGGTCGGAGTGCTCCTCGATGTACTTCATCTCGTACCTGTTCATAGCGTTGGCGGTTGTGAAAATCGAACCCATATTGATGGAACAGCGGCGGCATTGCTCTTGTAAATCAGTCGACATGCTTAACCCTTTTAGCACCGCAGTCCCACATGCGGGGGCAAAGCACTCAAGCTATACCTGGTGAGTGGTTTGTCCCCAAAACGGGACTGGGGTTCTAAAAGGGTTAATATCGTACCTTTTGGGCCGTCTCGTCCTGTGTTAATGTAAAGTAACCCTAATAACATGACAAATAGAGCTCTTTGAGGGTAATTTCATGGCCCAGTTATTTTTAATCTCACGGGCCAGATCGGGTAGGGTCGGGTCGGATTGGGTAGCCCTTACCAGACCCAACCTGACCCGCGAGGTTTGACCCGACTCGTGAACAGCCCTGAACCAAATGCGTCAACTGTGAGTTCGACCGATTGAGTGGTTGATACTCAGCTTTGAAAGCTGGTATAAGAGATACGTCGGCCGCGTGGGCTCCACTCTGTCTCGAAACATAGGGACCATTTCTATACTAATATCCAATGCGAACAACCCTCATATTCAGGAACAGAGCCGCACTAGATTGGCACAAACAGTACGCCAGTTGCGAAGTCGACCGATGTCGAGTAGAACAAAAAGAGTTGGTAACCGGGCACTCCGTTTTTTCAAGCCGAGGTGGGAGAGGCGCGTTCGCGGGTGAAAGCCCATGCGCGGCGGCAAGCAGCGTTATATATATGAGAGGACGCGCGGGGACGATATAGGTACTGATTAGCACTTACTTGGTTTCTGTCTGACCGGGCTCATCAACCCTTTTTAGGACTACAGTCCCTATTAATCCTTTTAGGGCTTTTCCTTTCCAACTTGACTCGTAGGAGGTTTTTTGCCCTCAGCGATTTTCTGGACAAGCCGTGGTCGCAGGTGTCGTCCCTCCCCCCCCCCCGGTACGTGCCTTCATTTTCATCGCCCATAGGGTTCAGCATTCACGCTGCTCGTCGATTTTCATCGAATGTGGCTAACTCACGCTCTAGCATTTTCCCGCTCATCCATCTTCATGAGAAGGACAAGACCGTACGAGTATGCATTCACTCGGGTGAGACTCGAACCCACGAATCTGATCTCAATAGGCACGCGGACCACCTACCAAGCTATTGCCGTGTCGAAAATGCAAATCCTAAAAGGGCTAGAATCAATATTGTTGACAAATACCACTATCATCAAGAGTCTCATAATATTATGGGGGACCATAGTAAATAGGACCAATTATTGTTATTTTAGTATTACGGGCGGCCATAGTTGATAGGACCTATGGTATACATAAAAACCTACCAGGTATATATTTAACCATTTTTACGAACAAAAATTGGTCCTATTAACTATGATCCCCCGTAGTACTAAAAGTAGCCAAATATATACCTGGTAGGTTTTTGTGTGCATCGTACCTGGTAGGTCCTATTCAATATGGTCCCCCGGAAGATTATTCGTGATACTTAACGCCTGTACAGGTTTTGCGATCGTTCATCGAGCGATGCCATGATTGCGGTGGTGCCTTGCAAGGGCGGTGCCTTATTGTGCTCAGTATCTCACCCGAAACACGACCCCGAAGAACTGTGTTCGCGCAACCTGACCACAATTTATATGCGCTACGTAGTCTCGGAACAAACACAGGAGTATTCAGGATCATACTACTGGCTGTAGTTGGTATTAATAGTTGCTCACTTACACTTGAGCTTAACCAAGCGGAAGATACGAAGCCATAAACGTGGAAACCCCTACCGCCGGATGAGTCAACCGGTAAGCACTTTACTGTAGCTCTTCTCATGTCCAGTTTTTCGGCGAGGTTGTATAGAGCTGAGCTCCCTGGGGGAGGAGCCTCAGAAGGCAAAAATAGGTGCCAGACTGTAGACCCCAAGCGAAGCACGCGTCGATCTGCACGTCTGCGGCGAGTATTGACGGTATTTAATATACCACCTGGTGAACTAGTTGGCTATCCGCACCGTGCCAAAAACGAGAATCGACCAATCAACTCGGTGCGAAGCATGAAAGTACGTAACATCGACCAATCCATTCGGCGCAAGCTGAGTTGCAAGCTGAGTTTCGATTTCTTGAGTTCGAATTTTCACAATCGCCGAGGAAACCCTCATGGAAAATCGTCCGAGGGGGTTGCGTGCGTTGTTTTAACCCTTTTACTATTGCGGGGGACCACAGTTAATATGACCAAATATTGTTAGTAAAAAGGGTTAAATGTATAGATTTGTATGTATACCATAGGTCCTATTAACTATGGTCCCACGTAATACTGCGAAATATTTTCCCACACTAATTTCAAGTACTATGTCCGCCAAAAAGGGCGTGCAGTTATAAAACGGCTAAATACAGCAGTGGTCCCTCTATTGTGCCGGTATATATGCGCCAGCCATCAATGCCGGCACTATGGCGGCTGCCGGCACTATTCGGCACTCTACGAGTACTACAATGGTGAATCCCATCTGTGCCTAACGATTGCGAAGGCACTATAGATTGCCGGCGTCCCCGGTGGCTTGGTAGGTGGTCCGCGTGCCTATCAAGATCAATTTCGTGGGTTCAAGTCTCACCGAGTGCATGCTCGTAGGGACTTTTTCTTGCATAAAGAAATTGATTAGCGGAAAGCGCGAGAGCGTGAGTTAGCTACACAGTCGATGAAAATCGACGAGCAGTGGGAATGCTGAACCCTATGCGTGACAAAAAAAGTAAACGCACGTACCGGGGGGGGAGAAGGGACGACACCTGCGACCACAGCTTGTCCAGAAGATCGCCGAGGGTAAAACTCTGGCTGGAAAGTAAAAAGTGATGTCGAAAAAACAAAACAAAAAAAAAGATGGTACCACCACTGTACCAGATAAATAAGTGTTGTTCGGGTGTCGCGCAAAAGCAACCACGCACCAGATGGACGAGGAAGAAGTGTTGCCGTAGTCGCGCAGGGTGGCCCTGGAAGGCTCCGTGTGGTGTTCCTGGAGCGCCAAGTTCTTCTCGATACCGTCGATAACCCCGCGCCCCCCCGCATGAATGCAGAAGTGGTCGATCCCTGCATACACCATCACCCAGACGAGAATAACACACCCGCCAAAATAAAACTGATTAAAGATGAGACATAAAAAAAGAGACAGCGAGCCGGCGGTTACTGACGAACACAAATAAAAACGATGGAAATCGACGAAAAGCGACCCCCCTGCACGACAACAGGGAAGGCGAGTACCGGGGAGGGGGATAAGGCAAGACGCCCCTTGTGACAAGCGGTATATTGTCCACAGCGCTAGAAGTAAAGCTGATGGTTAAAAAACAAAAAAATGGCAGCGACTACCCTGTAGGGCGGAGGGGAGTGAAGGGGGGAGGCGGGGTCGATCGAACTATCAGGAGGCCAAGTGACAATGATCATGCGAGCGGTTCATGCCGGGGGCAGACCGGGGGGGGGGGGGGGGTCTACTCTTATCTTTGAAGGGTCAGGACTGATAAGTGACCATATGAGCGCAGCATGCCGGGGGGGGGGGGGAGGGGAGTAGGTAGATGACAAGTGTCAACTGCAAGGCGGCACCACCCAGTGACAGACTTACACGAAGGCGGGGGCAACGTTCCGGGGATCGCGTTTCCCTGCCCCCCCCCCCAGATAAACGCCTCACCGCGCTTGAAGTCAGGCTGGTAGTAGGCGATGACCGGGACCTTCTTCGCGAGCCCGCTCTTGCGCTTCTCCAGCATCTCCCGGATCGATTTCGTCACCTGTCCGACGTTGCCGCAGACGATCTTATTGTTGTTGCTGCACAGGATTTCGCTTAGCCTTGCTTACATTTTCTTAGCAATTGTCTTGTTCATACTATTATCGTTATTTTTATTATTACGAGGGAAGACAGTAATCAGGACCAAAATATGCTCAGCATAAAAACTGGAATATATAGGTTTTAGGTGTATATCATGGGTCCTGATTACTTTGGCCCCCCAAAATAGTATTACGGGGGACCATAGTAAACAGGACAAATTTTGTTAGTAGAAAAAGGGACACACATAGGTTTTTGTGTGGGTCCTGATTTCTTTGGTCCACCAAATTAGTATATTACGGGGGACCATAGTAAACAGGACAAATTTGTTAGTAGAAAAAGGAAAATATATACCTGGTAGATTTTTGTGTATACCGTAGGTCCAATTTGCTATGGCCCCCCGTAAAAGTGTTGCGTAATCTATCCGACAATGGGCAGCATGTTAGCTTCAACATTGAGCACTCAAAACACATCCCCCGAAAGAAAAAAAACTAGGGGAACGCACTGTCGTTGCTGTTGAATTATTAAATCACGCCATGGCGTCAAATTCTAAGCTTGAAAAAAACCAGAAAGTTGCAAATGGATCCCAAGTATCGCATTTCGAACAGACGAACACGTTTTGGGGATATCTTGACCTCCATTTTCATCCTCAACTGTGCCCAAACACAAAACTACAAACTATTCATAAGTCAGCCACCGCGGCAAGTTCCAAGCTCCAAACCCCATGTCCCGAATTTCATTTTTCCCCATCTTCTATGTTTCAACTTTTACTTTTCACCTTAAAAAACTAAAAAAAAAAAGAAGACGAAAACATATGTTTTTACGCACGGAGAACAAACAGGCCGTAGGCAGGAAAGACAAAAGACCGTGATCAGGTCGAACGCCAGAAAGACAATTAACTAAGACAAGAAAACACACGCCCACAAGACACGGGAAAACACGCACCTTGCGAAGGGCGAGCGCCTTTACCACCTTGTACTGTTCGGAGATGGGCAGCACGAAAGGTCCGAGCGATGTGAAGTTTTTCTCCATGGCCCGCCCCGCGACCTTGACGATCTCCTTCGAAAGCCGGACGCCGTGGTTTCCTAAAGGGTCCTCCGACTCGTACACCGCCTCAAATGCCTCCTTACCCGCGCCCTACCATCAATGGGTACAAGGGTTTCCACCGTGCGAGAGGGGGGGAGGGGGAGGGGGGGGAGGGTATACCAGGGTTCCACCGTGCGAAGATGGGGGAGGGGAAAGGGAAGAAAGATGGGGGCAGGAGGGGCAGGGCAGGGCAGGGGTGGGCGAGGGTAGGGAGAGGGTAGGGTGGGAGAGAACGGGAGGGGGGGGGGGGGGGGGTGCGCGGGGGAAAAGGGAGGGGGGAGGGATGGGAGAGGAGAGGAGGGGGAGGGCAGGGGGGCCCGTGTTTATCAAAAGGCGATGCGTGTGGTCGGTCGAACAGGGAAAACATCAAAATAAGAACAAAAAGAAAGGACAAGAACAAGAACCACACACCTGCGTCCGCACGGTGTACAGCAGCTTGAACTTGGACCGGCTAGCGTCCTGCCACTTGTTGGACAGAAGGATGGCAGCCCCACCCACGCGGAACAGGGTGTTCTTACAGAGGCAAAACATAGGTGGCGTGGCGGGCACGGAAGGGGGGGGGGGGGGGGAGGGTTGCGTTAAAAAAAAAACTGGAAATGGAAGGTCCCTACTGCACCAGGTAGTTACGAACGGGAGCACGGTCGTCTATCCTATCCGAAACAGGGCGCTCTCAAGGGGCGCATTCATCTATATCGGGATAGATAGATCATCTGCAGATCATCCCCGCTTCATAATCTAGATGCGTCAGGGCGCAGATAGATCAACGATCCGTCAAGATCTACAGTGTAACTTATTTTGTCGCGCGGGAGCCTCCCGCAAACCTGCATGGTTGAGGACGGGTATATGCTGGGATGGACTGGATCTGTACTGTTACACATCCTGCATAACATCTCACAACAGGCGGGCCAGGGCTGTAGGCGATCTAGATCATGCGGCCCGACGTGGGTGGCCTGACCCGCGTTGTCGTAATTTTTCCTCACTTTTTGCCCCTTCTATGTCCTACGTACAGCAAAAATTATCCCACACAAGTTACAGGCAATTCAAACGTCCCAAAACTAGGGGAGCAGATATCGACCCATTTAGTACCGCAGTCCCGTTTGGGGGCAAACTACTTAGAATTTGACTGGCTTGTCCCTGAAACGGGACTGCAGTGCTACACACAGCAAGAACAAGTACGCTCCATGTTGCGGACCCTGGGACTGCTGCGGACGTATTTACATCACGTGTGTGTATAGCAAAACAACAATATCCTTGAGAGGAACCAAGATGAAAACACGACGTACTCATATTCACGTTTGAAATCTCTTCGTGTCTTACTATTACGGGGGACCATAGTTAATAGGACCTATGGCATACATAAAAACCTATATAGTTGACCATTTTTACTAACAATATTTGGTCCTATTAACTGTGGTCCCCCGTAATATTATACATACATGTCATCGGGTCTGTACATGGAAGACAAAAAGGAAGAAGTGCGTATCGGTTCGTTTGTTACAATAGTATCAGGAGAAAATAAAAAAAGCAAATAAACACCAGGGATCTGATAACAGACCAATCGAAAAAACACACAAGAAAAAAGAAAAAACAGAAGCGAGAGCAGCCAAGATGAACTACAGTAGGGTACGGCGTTCACCTGATACCTATTGTCACCGTGTCTATGCATAAAACGAACAAAATACAGTTACATTTCGTTTAGTTCACTAGTAACATTAAATTTAACGGTACGAGTCGAGAGAAACATTTGGACATAAAAATAATTGAAACAAAACAAATATATACCATGGTATACTGCAAAAAAAAACAAGAAAAAAATCACCTGCAAAAGCATCGAGCGCTCGTTTCCGTGGTAGAGGTTCTGGGTCAAGTTCTCCGTGCTCACAACCAAGGCGATCGAGTTAGGCCTGGCCTTCAGGAGGTCCTGTGCTCGGAGGCCGAACAACAACGGATACCGGGGGAAGGGGGGGGGGGGGGGTAGGGAGGATGGTACGGGTTAGGGGGGGGGGGGGGGGGGTACTTATCATGCGGGGGGGGGGGGGGCGGGGTACTTACGTCATGCATGGCCGTGGTCGAATTACCTTAGGGGGGGGAGGGCGTACTCATGTGGTGCTTGCCTTAGTCGCTTGACCATTGACTACGCATCCTGTTCAAAACGGGGAGCACTGTAACCTATTCCTAATAGAGACACCTCCAACATTTGTGCGAGGGGGGGGGGGGGGGGGGGGTAGCGGGGGTGTTCTCATTGTCCTGCATGGCCGTAGTCGTACCATGGTATGCAGGACCATAGACCCCCGCACCCCTATGATGCCGGGATGGAGAACGTCAGTTTTTCACCGGCCAGGTAGAAAAACGCTTGCTCGCACCGAAGCGCGGAGCGCAGTGAGGTATCCGGCGAGTCGCATCCAAGAACGTGTGATCTTATGTATCGACTGTCCCGCAGCCACGGAAGAGAGATGAAATGTCGCCCACTACATAGAGGTGCAAATAGAACCGTGAGAGCACACAGCTCTCGGGGGACAGAACCTGCTACAACGCCTAGCAAGGTGATACAACAGTCTCAAAAACATCCTCATAAAACACAAAACGTAACCGTCACCGCCGGGTAGATAAACAAACGCGAACCCCCTCCCTGGTTCTTCACAGCGACTTCCGGTGAGGACAAAATCCCCGGATCACAAACCCCGACGGCATGAAGGTGAGTGAGCAGCATCCTACTAAGAATCGCTTGTGAGGCGGATTTCGGCACGTTTTGTGTACTTTCTTGCGTACGAATGACAGCGTCGAACGGGTTAGAGGGTGGCGTTAGCGGGGTGGGGTTCGGGGGAGGGGGGGGGGGGGGGCAGGCGGCTAGGTGCTATAGGGGTGTCACGGCGAGATAAACGGTAACATCAACGCCGACCCCAACCCTAACCATGTTGAGTAGTAAACCACTCAATCGGTCGAACTCACAGCTGACGTGTTGACCACATTTTTCAACCAGGGAGCAAAACCCAGCGGCCCGATCGCCACCGAACACAACAACACAACCCTTCACACGACACTGCTTAGAGCCCCTACGCCATGTAACACGAAGCGCACGACGGCATCCGACGTGAACACCCCCCTCGGTCATCGGCGGTCGGCGCGCTCGCCGCGGTAGCCGGCCGTGTCTCGATGATTTCGAGTTCCCTTCGCTGTATCTATGGTCGCCAGCAACGGTGCTCGGGCGCACGGCATGCGAGACGCCACAACCCAGCGATGCATGCGCCCAGATGCTTTAATACGGCAATGAGCTACGCAGCGCCAACGTCGCGGGAGGACCCGTGGCCGTACCATCACTTTTAACCCTTTCAAGACTGCAGTCCCGTGTCGGGGACTAACCAGTCAATTTCTACGTAATTTGTCCCAAAAACGGGACTGCAGTCTTGAAAGGGTTAAAAACACCTCAACTTAACTCTATAAACGCCAACCCAGGCCGTCCTGGGAAATTTATTGGAAAGTTCTCGGAATGAAAAGCCAAAATGAGAGGTGAGTTGTGTACACAACTGTATCCGTTTCGGGGGCAAAACAGTCAATTTCTAAGTAATCTGTCCCCAAAACGGGACTGCGGTACTGAAAGTGTTAATAAAACCTCTACTTAACTCTAAAAACGCCAACACAGACCATCCTGGAAAAATTATTGGAAATTTCTCTGAACGAAAAGCCAAAATGAGAGGTAAGTTGTGTATACAACTACTGTATCAACCATTTGTGTCGAACCCACTACAGTACGCTGAGCGGGAAAACAATCGCGCCTGTCCGCGCGCTGTAATAGCCGCCGCGTGTTCGTGGCAAAAAAAAAAAAAAAAAAAAAAACGTACTGGTGTAGTGGTGTACAGGACGTAAGCATACATACGAATCCTTATTATTTAGTACTCAGTCGTCGTGATGGTGATGGAGTCCAATTGACTTTTCCGCCAATTTGCCGGCTTCGGTATGCCCCGCTCGGCACCGGCTCTAGCGTGCGCCACGCCATCCCCCTCCGAACCATGACCGCGATGCGCGCGCCCCAGACATCAGCCCTCGGCGACCCCGCCGAAAGGCCGAAGAAAAATCGCACCAGGTAGAATGTACATTACGTAACCATACACACACATACAAATACATCTCGTGCACCGCGCAACACCGGAAGATGACAGACACACACCCCTCGGCCGAATTTCAAAGCAGACGATTGCCTCGACAACAGGGAGAGCGCGAACGCCCAGCGATGCGTCTACGGGGAGGACTCGAACGAATGTTTCCAAAGCCCCGCTTTTCATCCGAGACGTCATTTGTGGCAGATCAGAGACAAAATGTGAGCGTGAAAACGCCAAATCAGCATGCGGTCTTACGTACGGCCGTTGCGGAAAAAATCGGGGACGATTCATAATCACCCCCCCCCTTCTACGGTCATACGACTAGGGCCATGCATGAAATCCAGTACATCTCTCCTATCGAGTACACCCTCCCCCCTCTGTGGATGAATTAGGAGCATCCCCGGGTTTCCACATTTTAGAACACCACGCATATCGCCTACATATAGACAGCAACACAATACTCTTTTCTATTGCGTGCGCTCCCCCCGGATTCGGATAAAAAGGCTCGCAAAAAATCGTCCCAGTCCCAGGGGGTGTGCGTAGTCTTTCGTGTTAGAAGGTGCAGGGGAGGGCACGCGACCGGGCTGACCTTAGCGAGGTCCAAGGAGATGACGCCGGCGCTACAGCCCATCCCGCTGAGGTTGAACGTTCTGGCATCCGAGCGCATGTTGTACTTGTGGCTCACCATCGAGCACAGCGAAGGCGTCGGGGAGAAAAGGCTGGAAGGGCCAACATACGTATGTATGTGCGACAGAGCAGGACAGGATGGGACGTAGTAGCGGGGGTGATAAGAGGTCTGCATCGCTGTGGTTTCCGGGGATGATTCAACCCCCCCCCCCTGCTCTCCCCCCGCATATCGGCGATCGTACGACACCTGTCTTTACCGTTTTGCTGCTATTAACTCGGCGGCTATGTATACAAACGTAACGCCTTCCGTTGCCGTTAATGTTGCCGTTACCGCTAAAATTACCGTTGACGCTACCGTTGCCATACACCGTCGCGGTTGACGTTACTGTTACTGTTACCGTGACCCATCGTTACCGTTACCATTGACATTGTTGTTGCCGTAACGCCTTCCGATACCGTTAATGTTGCCGTTACCGCTTCCGCAAAAAATACCGTTGACGCTACCGTTGCAATTTATCGTCGCGGTTACCGTTACTGTTACTGACTGCTGCCGTCACCCATCGTTACCATTACCATTGACGTACTTTGTTGTTACCGTAGCCGTTGCCGTTACCGTTGCCGTTACAACTGAAGCCACTGTTACTGTTACCGTTTATCGTTACTCTTCGCGTTACCTTTGCTGAATACCGCTTCAGCTACAACTGCCGTTGCCGTTGGGGTTGGTGTTACCGTTGTCGATACTGTTACCGTTGTTGTTATAGCTAATGTTACCGTGACAGTAGCGCTCATGGTTCAAGAGCTACCAGGTGTCGATTTAAGATGAATACTGGTTTGAGAGAGGTCAACACGACTTGGCACGGGGAACTAAGGGCTACACATAATACCTACTCCGGTCCAACCCTTCTAGGACTGCAGCCTCGTTTTGGGGACAAATTACTTGAAATTTGACTGGTTTGTCCCCAAAACGGGACTGCACCTTGTCCTAAAAGGGTTAGAAGAAGTTCGTTTTTAAGAGAGGTCAAACAGGCCTGACACACCCCTCCCTTATGCCGCGACCCCCACTGTACCGTTCCGTTACCGTGACCAATACCGCTACCATTCCCGGTACCATTCCAGGTACCGACGCCGTTACCTCCAAACCATAAATTCCCGATACCATTCCCGGTACCGACGCCGCTACCGCTAAACCATCACAGCTAGCGATACCCGATTCTGGACGGGCGATGCCTATACCGAGTTGACACGAAAGGCAAAAAAAAACGCCTACATGGGTCTGGTTGCAATGTTCATATATATATGTTGACGTAAAGTAAAAACAAAAAAATGAGCTGTGTCGTATAGGAGAAAGCAAAAAAGCAATACATCAGCTTTTTTTTTGGAAAAAAAAAAACATTAGCTGTGTCTTAAAAACAAAAAACAAAAAAAACAACACCATTAGCTGTTAGATCGAGGATTTTGTCGAATCTCATGCTCGCAGGCGGTGTGGGGTACGTCGATTGCGCCTACTACGGGTTTTATATGGTATCAGGTGGGATAAATATGTCCCGCAGAGAGTGGAACAACATCTGACTCCTGGGAACTCAGGGAGTGTTCAGACGGTGGAAATTAACATCAGCTGCGGGATCGAGACGTTTCTCGAGAATGATAATTGTACGAGTGAGTATACGTAGCATTTTTAGGAACTACGTATTTTATGTACAACGCATATAATGGTATGTACATATCATACCTGCAGTTGATGATGAGGAAGTCGATGTCCCTTCCTTTAAGCCCCACCTTGTCGAGTACGCTGGTCACCACGTCAAAAATCACGATTTCCGCTTCCGTCCTGGCAGCTTCTACCGACCTGATATCAGGATGGAAGCGGGGGGGGGGTATTCATTCATTGCTCGCCTTAGTCATTTGAACATTGACCACGCATCCCTTTCGAGACGGAGCACCGTTCTTACTCCTCATGGAATCATGGTGACACCTCCAACAATTGGGGGCTCATTGCGCCAATTCCATGCCCTACATAGCATTTTTTGGCTAATTGTACCCCTTTCCTGTTTCGTCGCTTTCGAGACGGAGCACCGTTGCTTCTCCTAATAGAGACGTCTCCAACAGTTGGACGTTCATCACGTTGTTTCCATATATGACAAGGACGTTTTCAGCTAATGTTCCCCCCCTTCCTGTTTCGTAGCCTGGGGGGGTGTATTGATCGTTGTACATGGCCGTAGTCGTATACCATAGCCCCTTGCATCCCCTACAATACCGGGACGGAGCACGTCTGATTTTCACCGACCAGGCTGGCATTGCTTGTTGCACCAAAAGCGCGAAGCACCGTGAGATGCTGGGCGAGTCGCGTGAAGGGTGAGCTGCATCCTACTGACAACATCTTGTGAGGTGGACTTTCTTGCATACGGGTGACAGCGTCTAATAAATAGGGCTGGGGAGGGGGAGGGGGGGGGGTCGGTAGTGGTATCAAGCAGTACCATTCTAATCCGGATATTTCATAGCACGGCAACACATTTCACAGCGACAACGGCATCAGTGACATCAACAGCAGCAGCATCAGAGTGGCGACCAAAAAACACCAACTGCAGCAACAGCAGATGACAGCAATTTGTTTCGTTTGTTTGTTTTTTCTCCATCCCATTTATTACTTTCGCCCTTCTTTTACCTCAGATCCGGGGTCAACTACGCAGGCTCTTATCCCTCCTTCCCACCAAGGTTCGTGCCTTGCATTTTTATATCGCGAGAAGACGGCCGCCGCCCTTCCTTATCCCTCGTTGACTCGCGTCGAAATAACCATGAAACAACAATCATACCAACCAACAACACTGATACCAGCAACACCTACACTAACACGTACACCACCCACATCACCGCTAACATCACCACTGCCACCACCACCAACCACAACGACAACAACACCAACAACAAACACCATCCCCCTTCCCACTACCCCCGCCACCACCATCACCACCCCCTCCACCACCATCACCTCCACCACCACCACCACCAACAGCATACAGCAAGTAGCAGAACACACAGCATACCTGTCTGCCGGCGTGTCAGAATTCTCGAGGCACTTGATGATGCCAGGGGGCCAAGCCGTAGCCTGTCCGGTTCCCGACCTGAAACCCACCAAAGAGCCACGAGGGGGAGGGGAAACGGGGGGGGAGTGTCAATAACGCATACATACAACGTGCAAACCCTTCCTTTGAGCGACATATTACTCAACAAGTGAAACTAAGGGAGGGTGGGGCGGGGATAAATAGTGCATGCCAACAAGGTGCAAACCCTTCTTGTCCGGTACGATACGTGTCACCCACCGAGCGACATCAATCGAGGGGAGGGCGAGGGGTCAAAAACGCATTCAAACAACGTGCAAACCTTTCCCGACCATAATCCGAAATGGTATCCACTAAACGCCAATGGAGGAGATGGACAACCCATGACACGCAAACCGGTGCCTAGTCAACAAGGTTAACTCTTTCACGACTGCAGTCCCAATGCGGGGACAAACCCGTCAAAATTTAGGTACTTTGTACCCAAACGCGACTGCAGCGCTAAAAGGGTTAAGATTGCCAATATACCGAACAACCGCATAGAGGTGTTTTCGGAAATAACTAGGCGAGATAAGCCTTCCGAAAAAATAATATTCGACTTCAATTTTACAGTAGCACCCCTTACCGTTGTCGAAAAAAACGAGCGCATAAGAAACGATCGTACCCCTGGTTGCGAACTCAATTTTTTTTTACGGTGGACCCCCCCCCCCCCCCCCCGTGCTGTATACTAATAATAAGCCCTCGAATATACAAGAACTATTGACAACAGAGTTCCACTATCCTGGAGTGTAAGCAGCGTTTGTATATTAATACTCAGTACAAACCGTGCTCATAGTTCGGCACATAGCGGTATAGGATACAGCGAGCAACCCGTCTTCCCAGAATGCCTGCCTCATATCTGAGGTGTCGTCTTCCAAAATTAAAATCATGCAAAAAAAACGGTCGGTCAGTAGGTCCGTCGGTCGAGAGGCCGCCAGATTCTCCCCTCACTTCGAAAGAATCTTCTCCATGAAAGACACAGACTCCGGCGTGAAGCAGCCCTGTCTCCGCATAATCTCCGCCAGCTGCTCGTGGGTCACCTGCACAACAACGATCGGTTTTCCCGCAAACAAACAAACAAACACGGGTGGGGGGGTCGGGTTTTAAAAATCCAAAAGAAAGCAGAGGTGGGAGGGGAGGGGGGGGGGGGGGGGCACTCACTTGGTCCAAAAACTCGTGGGTCACCCCACCTGCACCGCAACGGCCGGATTTCCAACACACCCATAGAAAACGATACGGAGGGAGGGGGGGGGGGGAGGGGTGTAGTCGACAGGAGAGATGTACGCGATCTCAAGCATGGCCGTAGTAGTATGACCATAGGCCATAGACCCTCGCATCCCTACAATGCCGGGACGGAGCATGTCGGGCTTTCACCAATCAGGCAGACATTGCTTGCACCGAGCGCGAAGCGCCGTGAGGTGTCCGACGAGTCGCATGAAGGGTGAGCTGCATCATCTACTAAGAACCACTTGTGAGGCGGACTTGCGTATGGATGACAGCTTCTATGAGTGAATATAATTTCTGGTGTGGCCAGGAGGGGGTCACTCAGCTCGTCCAACAGCTAGTGCGTCACATGCGCACCGCAACGGCCGGTTTTCCAACACCGAGAAAAGACGATTGGGGGGGGGGGGGGGGGGCACTCAGCTCGTCCAAAAACCTATGGGTGCACAACAGCGGTTGGTTTTCCAACACTCCAAATAGGCGAGAGGGGGGGGGGGGGGGGGGGGGCTCAGTTCGTCCAGGAACACACACACTTGCTGTGGTGGTGGTTGTTGTTGTTGTTGATGTTGCTTGGCTTTGTTTAGTTCGGCTTCGCTTGACTTTTTTTTTTCGCTTTGCCCCCTTCTTTTCTTCGCGTTGATTTGTTTTGCTTCGCGTTTTGCGTTATCTACGATTCCCTTCGATCCGCCCCGCGTAATCCCGATCCACTTCGATTCATTCAGCTTGACTTCGATCTTCACGCTGATATTGTAGCACTGCGACAATCACTTCGATGTATGGCATCCCTGCTCGTACGACGCATCACACCAGGTGATCACTTTGCGCCGCGTTTGCTTCGATTCACTTCGATTCCTCCCGCTTCATCCCGCTCCATATTCCATCAATTAGGATTCACTTCGATATCCACTTCGATTCACTTACACTCACTGCGATATATGGATATCACCACGATTCTTACTTCGATATACGATACTTACTACGATATTGCACAGATATTCTTGTGCTTTTATTTCAACCTTTTCTCCAACTTTTCTCTTAGTACGAGCACTTTTCGGCAAAAAACAAAGTACGCCGACACGGGAATCCCGTCCGTACACAATGGTTGGGGTCCGGACGCGATCCGTGCAGTGTATGATATTACTACCAGGTACGATATACCTGGTAACAATTTCACGTCGCGTTTGCTTCGATCCATTTCGATTCGCCCCGTTCCATCCCAATCCGCCTCGATTCACTACCATTCACTTCGATATTCACGGTCGTGCCCGGTGAGCTTCTCGCGCTGTGATGTGCCCGCGCTTGGCGCTGAGTCTGCGCTGAATTTCCGCCGCCGCAAACTGTGCCCCTTCAACAGCGACAACGACAACGACAACGAACGCGACTACGACGACATCAACAACCATGGCAACGACAACGACAACGACAACAACCTAACAACGACAACGACGTCAATCATAACAACATCGACAACGACAACGACGTCAACACATACATGACATCACTACGATACTCACTTCGATATACGATATAACTACGATAGATGACATTACCACGACATACTACTTCGATATATCACTTCCACAGGTCACTTCGGCTTCCCGTTCTCGTCACCTTCCACTCCTCCGGGGGCTCAAAGGTCGAAAAGTCCACCATGTACAGCGGCGAGCTAGAGCGGGACATCCACCAAACGAACACCACGAAGAGCGCAGTACTCTTCCAGCCGAGATCAAAAACGATCTCCCTCGAGGTAGTCTTCAGCGTCGTCTCCATCGCCTCCTGGTGGTATGTAATACATGCGCGAGTCATAATGCAAGGGGGAGACAAGAAGGCGGTGTGGCGTGTCCGGGGATGGGGGGGGGGGGGGGGGGGGAGAGGGGGAGGAGGAGGAGGGGTGAGAAAGGGGGCGAGGGTGGACGGATAGAATGGATGAGACTACAGTCGCGGTACAGTAAATAAACTGCTCTTCGCTCCGTCTTGGCCAGCAGAATAATAGCGCAGATGACCGGCGCTGGTATGGCACACCTATGTAACTCCGTCAGTACCGCGATAAATGATCTTGCTCAAATTCCAACGGGCGTGTCTCCGAAAAGTCACAAGGCTAAGCAAAAAAAACGCTGCAACCCACGAAAGCCGTGAAAATCCGGAAAAAAGTAATGCATCCACATCTCTAGACTGGAAACACTCGACCCTCATATATATATAATATCATAGTGACCCTAACCCCTAACAAAACGAGCCGTAGCATCTTCGGAAAACACTCGCAACTCCTCCACAAACTCCAAGAATTTGCCTAAATGTATACCCTCACCTTGAGGGAGTCATCGTTACGACCTCCCTAAACAAACCGACACGTCCACATCCCCCAAAAAACCTAACCCGAACGCTGAACAAAAAGAAGCCGAAACTTCTCGTCAATCCCCCGCAAAATTCTCTGCAAAACTCTAAAATTCTAAATTTCTGAAAAATACATAATCAACTTGGGGGAGTCAACAGTTACAACCCGTTACTGCACACCCGAAAAACGAACGTCACATTCACATCTTACACTATAAATTACCCTAACCCAGGACGAAAGACAAGCCGTAACTTCTCCGTAAATCCCCCGCAAAATCTCCACCATCTCTAAAATTCTGAATTGCTGAAAGATAGGTATAATTACCCTGAGCGAGACACGGTTGCAACCTGTGACATCCCGAAAACCAAAACCCTCCATCAAATCCCCATCCCCCAAGAAGCGTGGCCCTAACCCCGGATGAAAAAAGCCGAAAATTCTCTGCAAATACCCGACATTGTCCACTATCTCTGAAATTCTGTAGTGTTTAACTTGATCCTCTCATCATGGAAGTTATAACCCATTACACCCCCGGATGAACAAACGTCGTACCCACGTGCCCCAAGCAAAAACCCTAACCCTGAACAAAACAAGCCGTGACTTCTCCGTAAACCCCCGACAGATTCTCCACACACTCTTAACATTCTAATTTTCTCCGAATATTATCCTCTCAATTTGAGAGAGCCACAGGTAGAACGCGTTACACCCCCCTCATAAAAAAACGTCACGCCCACATCCCCGACGAAAAAAAAACCTAACCCTGAACAAAACATGCCGTAACTTCTCCGTAAACCCCCGGCGAATTCTCCACACACTCTCAACGTTCTTAGTTTTGCTGACTTGTATCCTCTCACCTTAAGGGAATCACGGTTGTTCCACGCCTCCTGAAACATCTGCGCCAGTAGTACTCCGAGCGCAAGCACCAAGAGGTGCGGCAGGTACGTGGACGCCACCTGTCAACCATGTGGATCACGCTAACCATGTTGAAAACATGCCATTCTCGTCACACCATGCCAACAACTTTGTACTGGTACACGTCAACCATGTCATACATGCCAACCATTTCTTACCGTATTACTATTCATCTCAGCAGCACGTGTCATGCACATCAATAGCGGTATGGATACCGTTATAGAAGAGAGTGAGGAGGACATGACAAGACAACGTGGCAAAGGCGCCACACATCTGGCAGATCATCGATATGATCTAGACCATGTACGACCGCAGTCCCGTTTTGGGGGGACACACGGCTTAGAATTTGGCTGGTTTGTCCCCAAAACGGGACTGCAGTGTATAAGAACAGGTTACTTAGACTTATGCCAATGGTACAGCGAAGTTTCAATAAAAAGTTTGAATGTCAAAGATACCCGCCAAAAAAAATCAGAACGCGCTTCCTATGGGCCACGTAAAAAAAAGAAAGTTCCCAGCTTTTGGAAAAGCCCGAAAAAAGCAAATCTGGGGCCGATGCAACATCGGCTTGAGAAAAACTCAGGCCGATCTTTGGTTCGAAGCGGCGAGATTCCGAGTCCTCGACAGACATCAATCAACAAAAAAAACGATTGCGTCATGATTCTGAACGGAGTGCGCTCGTTAGGGGCTCCGACCCACCCTAGGGTTACCGTCTTCACACCATGGCCGGTGTCATGTGGCGAGAGCTGACCAGGCGTATGACAAAAAACATTTGGCCGCTGGTTTGCAGAAAATAGAAGACAAAACTTCTCCATCCGTCTCGAATGGCAAAACATAGGCTTTCTTTCAGGTTTGGGAGGATACCATAGGACGCCGCCGGCAAGCTCTCACCCCCTAGACCATGGATTCACTTGATATCTTCGAGGCCGTCATCTATATTCGTTGGCCGTGCCAGATACCGAGCGGGTTGGCCGTGGGCTGAGTCTACGTCGAGATCGAGCGTCGATCGTCGCACGAGCTGGTTTCTATCACCGTGCTGACAATTTGCAACCAGAAAAAACAAATTGCGCCGCCTGCAGCCGTTGGCGGGAAAAAAAAAAACAAAAATCAAACATTTTTCTCTTTTTTTCCCACAGCGGCGGTACGAGAAAAATTTCGGCTGTTTTTTTTAAGCAACATATTTGAAAAAAAACTTTTGAACTTCGCGTTTCCAATGGCAGAGGTCTCAAGGCAAATGATTCCCTATGTTGTACCAGGTATGATCTATGCCCTATTAGTAGCTCATGTTGCCGAGTGGGATTTGAATAATCCGCATGATCTACGTATGAAGGACTCGCTTCCTGGGTTGGATCTGTACTGCAGTACAGATCAGGTACAGCAACTCATAACGGCAGGTAAGATCTAGATCATCTAGGATCGACGTACTGTAGATGATTTAGATCGTGATCAGTCGAAGGTTTGAAAGGTTCCAAGTTGCAGCGAGAACCCATCCATGCTGCGCTGCTTCCTCGCCTCCTGATTGACGGCCGTCTGCTTGAAGTTCCATTTATTTCCCAACTTTTCTTCTCCCCTTATTTTTCTTTTTCGTTTTTTTTTCTGCGTTTTGTCTGGTTTGTGCAAGTGGTCTGTTTTCGTATGCAGTACGCTTGGCATTTGGCATTACGTTTGCTAGTCTATGTCTATATCATTCACGGGGGATCATAGTAAATAGGACCTACGGTACAAACAAAAACCAGGTATATATTTAACAGGTACCTAATTTTACCAACAATACTAGGTCCTATTTAGTACGTATGGCCCCCCGATATACCAGGTGTCCCGGTCATGTACGAGTACTGGTACGTGGTTTAAAATCAGAGAGCTGCTACAGAGTCAAAAACAGTAGAACAGCTGCACCTGCGGGAGCCTTCTGGGCCGTTCGTCCATCGGAACGCTCAGGAAAAGGCTTCCTTGCCCCACCCTCTGATTGGCCAAACACCCGTATTTACTTATTAAATATCTACCAGGTATTAATATTTAATAGTGCATCCTCAAAATGCTCAACAGGCGTACGTAGGTATACCTATTTTTGGCTTTAGTCTAAATTAAGAATACTGGTAAAATCAGCATGGGCACGGACAATGGGTGTGCTGGGCGTCGATCGGTACTACAGCAGTGAGAATAGAATACGCACGCACCAGTATCATACTGAACCCTTTTAGAACCACAGTCTCGTTTTGGGGACAAACTACTCAAATTTCAAGAAGATTCCTAAAAAAACGGGATTGCGGTTCTAAATGGGTTAACTTAACCCGAACCCGAACTACTTGTACACGCCTCCATACATAGACAGACCTATGACCCATGACGTGCTGAAATACCAACAGCTTACTTCGAGAACTCGCACGATAGGTGACGGAAACGAACTGCAGCAGTAACTGTGGGGGTTCCGTTTGCAGCTTGCCTTACCTAGCCAACTTGCAGCAGCAGCAGCAGTCGCAAATCAACACACAAAAAAAGGCAAAACGCGACACCTCCCCTTCCGTCAAGGATGCTGAGAGACCCGTTCTTTTGGGGTCTAGACGCGTCAAGGTCTCTTTCGTCATTAATAAGCTTGACTACATTCAGTCCACGTGGGCGGTCAGTCAATCGGTCAAGCCGCGGTATTCTACGTAGCATCTTTGCTTTGCATCGAACGCACCTGCCACCAGTTGATGAGGCGAATCAGGCGCGACTTGCGGACGTGGTACAGGTTGTCTCCAGTGTCCATGTCTGACATGTCCGTCATCGAGACATCGTTGCGAGGCAAGCCTTTCCTGGGAGGTGACGCAGTCACCGCTGGTGGTGCTGCTGGCACGCCCGGTTTCATTTTCTCGGCAGGAGTCCCCATAACTCCTTCCCCGCTCGCTCCCCAGAGGAAGAAAGCTAGCCTCGCTTCTTAGTTTTCCCTGTTGGTTCCTTCCCTCTGGGAGCTGTCCGTAAAAGTTTCCCGTGCTTTCTCTCTGCCGCTCTCGGGAAGAGCCTGTTGCTGGGCCGATCGAAGTAAGAAGAGGGCAGGGGAAGAGGGCATTGGAGAATGGATTAGAGTGCCAAAAAGAACTCATACAGCAGACCCTCTCCGCTCAAGTACTCGTATGATACATACGCGTACGAAGTAGACCAGATTTTGATAAGGTTTCGGTTGTTGGCTGTGCTGTGTGCGCGCGGAAGGCGGCGGGGCAAACGTGCTACCAAGAGAGTTTTTGCGTGGATCTAGGGATAGCACGACTGAGGATGTTCCTGGGGGGCTGGTTCCCCTCTCGGCTGGCGGCGGCGGCGGTCGACGCAGGCGGTCGAGGCGGCCTCGGGTATACAGGCTCCACGTTCAAGCAGCAGCAGGAAGCGAAGAAATGCTTGGATGACAACGACAATCTCGCCAACTGCTGCAACCGAAGGGGGCAACGAGGGGCAAACATCTTATCGCGCTGAATGATTCCATGCATCCCTCATCGGGGTGGGGTCGAAGCTCACCTGGGCGGCGTTGCTGCTTCTGTGGGGTGGGTGAAGGAGCAGTTGAGGCGTTCAGACGATCACACACAGGCAAAATGCGCCAACAAATTATGTGGCTTTTTTCGTGATGATTTTTTTCGGTGCGGAGTAACCTGTAGCGGTTGGCTTTTATAGCGATTTCTATTGGCTGAATGTGAAAACCACGAAAACCAAACTAGGGAGACCGCGGTTTGACCTCTTGACTGACCGATAAGGTGTACTGAAAGAAGTATAATAAAGCCATTGGACGCCTTGACGCGTCCAAGAGGATCGGTCTCCTAGGATCCTTGAGGGAAAAATGTTGAACGTGTGTTCACGATTGCAGATCATGAGCGTGAGATTTTCACATACTATTATTAATAATAGGATTACATACATACGCACGGCATCCTCGGATCCCGGATCGTCGGGTTATCGCTCATATATACGTGCCATGTTATGCAGCCCGGCGCTGCTGGGGTAGGGGGTGACTGGCACCTGCAATACTTTGCAAGGAGTTGACGTTCTTTGTTTTATATTGAGACAGCAGTAGTAGCAGGTGGGCACGTCGAGAGGCGGCGCTTATCAGTATTATCATTGTGTTGTTGAGACAGCCGTAAAGAAAATAGTGTACCGCGTGTACTTCCGTACGACGTATCTCGTGTTCCTTGTTGTCGTGTTCACAATACTTCGCATGATGATCATACAACGGCGCTCTCGTCATGGCCATGCGACGAAGTGCGTCGCGTGGCATTGATTGGCTGTTGTTCGGGGGACCGTGATCTGCAGTAGACTCTCTGTCTGAGCCTCACAACAGAGAGGTGAGGTACTCGGTCGTGAGAAATAGAATCCCGTCTTCTCTCACAATAAGAAATTTGGCCGAAGAATCAAGCAGCTAACAGACAAAACGGAAAAATGGGAACGAAACAAAAAATGGGAACGGACGGTTTTTTTTAGAAAGCAAACCAATTGTGTACAACTCCAAGAAAAAAAGTTGACAGTCCTGTGGGGCTGTACAGCAGCCTTCGAATGAGCTGTCGCTCAGGCTGGAAGTCCTCGGCATCGCCGCGGTAGCCAGCATCTAGAGAAATCACAATAGAGCCAGCGTATATCGCTTTTTGCGCCCACCCGAAGGCACGAGATGGAGCATGACCGTTCTGACGAGCTCCTCTCACAGGGCTGGCCAAGGGGTTTCGCAGGATCATTTCGGTTCTCTGATACACCACATGGTTCTGGAGATACGGCTTGGTTCTCATTTTAGGCTTCGTTCCCATTTTTCCGATTTGTCTGTTAGCTCCGGGTCGGGTGTAATACATAATCCCATACCTGGTATATAAAATTATGGGCAACACTGAAGTAGCGCGTGCTCAAAAGTGATGGCGGCAAAACAAGTTATAGAGCCGCGAGGCCACGTTGGCGCGTCTCTATTTATTTGGGGGGCGCCTCTCCTGTAGAGCAGGAAGTAGCAATAATAGTTAGACAGGCAAACGGGGGCAGAGGGAGTCCATGAATGGGAGTGGGGTGGCCCCTCTCTATACTCTCTCGGCACGCCAGGTATAAGCTAAAAAAAGCAGGTGATACCGCCCCCTTGACCCCACCATTCAGGCAACACGCACCAACGTACACCACTAGTATAACACATTCCTGGCAGGCTATGTCTCTGCCCATCCCCGTACTCTAATTGATGGTTTAGTTGCCAAAAAGTCAGGTCAAGCTTCATCCTAAAACCTTTCTTGGTCCAACAACAGTGAGTATACGTAAAACCGATGCCATTCTTTTATTTTGTCCATCACGGACGCGCCCCCTTTTGAAGATGCACCCTAATCACTGAGCTAACAGTCAGCGCAGACTGTTAGCTCAGTGGTCAGGGTGTCTCTCTAATAAATCATAATCCCGGGTTCACTGGCTGTCAAGTCGGGACGTCGGATTTATTTAAGGGCTTTGTAATCCCTTTTTTAGTCATCAGCATTGTCCCGAACAGGAGGGATGGCGCTTATTCTTGCCTGGAGGTGTGTGCCATGACTTTCAGGTGTATACTTCCGAGATACACCCTGATAACTGAGCTAACAAGCCAGCGCTGAATGTTAGCTCAGTGGTTAGAGTGTGCCTCTGATACCCAGACCTTCCCGGCATAGCCCCCCCCCCCATATATACTAGATCGAGATGTAGGTTGGGTTGGCGTCGGTTGGTAACGACACGGTAATACATGCCGCTACATACTTAAGCTACAGTAGACAACTATTAATAGGGTACCATTTTTTTTCGGCGGTCGGCCACAGCTGGTGGCCGCGAGTTAGATCATTTGTGCGCGGTGGAGAGCATTCTCTCCGCACAAACAAGGGGATTTGATCGTATCACGTACCAGGTAGTGTTTACGGTAAGGTACCCAAGATCTAGATACATACTGCGAAGAAGTACTCCCATTGCTGCCTCTGGAAGTGGCCACACCGGAAATTAATCCAACTCATAGCTGTCATCCATATGCAAGTCCATCTCACAAGCGCTTCTTAGTAGGATGCAGCTCACCCTTCATGCGACCCGCCGGGCACCTCACGGCGCTTCGCGCTTGGTGCAAGCAAATGTTTCCCTGGTGGGTGGAAACCCTACATGCTCCGTCCCGGCGCTGCAGGGATGCGAGGGTCTATGGTCAAACCAGGTACGACTACGGCCACGCATGATATCGAGGACACCCCTCCCCCCGTCCCGGTATTGATGAGTAACCCCCCCCCCCTGTAGTACGATGCAGCTCACCCTTCATGCGACTCGCTAGACACCTCACGGCGCTTCGCGCTTGGTGCAAGCAATGTCTGCCTGGTCGGTGAAAACCCGACATGCTCCGTCCCGGCATTGTAGGGATGCGAGGGTCTACGGTAATACGACTACGGCCATGCATGAGATCGAGTACATCTCTCCTGTTGAGTACATCCCCCCCCTGTGCGACTACGGCCATGCGTGAGATCGAGTACATATCTCCTATCGAGTACACCCCCCCCCCTCCCCCCTGTCCCGGCATCGTAGGGACGAGGGTCTATGGTCATACGACTACGGCCATGCATGATATCGAATACATCCCCCCCTCCCCTGCCGCTGAATGTGCGAGAAGTGCTGTGATGCTGGACGGGAAAATATCGAAGTATATTGATATTTTACAAGGAGTTGCACAGGGATGTACGCTGTCACCCAACCTATTCAAGATATATATATTAACGACCTGATAATAGCAGTTGAAGCAGCAAGGCACAGGGAGTCACGGTAGGGGAAGATACAGTGTCGGGATTTATGTGTGCTGATGATGTCGTGGGGATATCAGAAACACCTGAAGGATTGCAGAAACAAATAGAGAACGCGCTAGAATACACTAGGAAATGGAGGGTGACGGCGAACGTCAAGAAATGCGCAGTAGTTGTTTGTAACGAAGATAAGGGGAACCCGATAAATTTCAGTTGGAAGTGGGGAGAAGATGAATTGCCGATCGTAGACCAGTATACGTACCTTGGCGTAGAGATCTCAAAAGACTGATCTTGGGATACACATATAGCAAAATTAAGAGGAAAGGGTAAAGCACGCATAGTAGGCAAGATGGATGCGATCCTAACAGACTCGCACCTTGACACCAGGATTAAGAGATGTATCCTGATGAATGTGATAGTACCAAAGCTAGAATACGCAGGAGAAGTATGGGAAGGGAATACGAAACTCGTAAAACAGTCGGAAACAGTACAGATGACAGCAGCTAAAAACATCCTAAGATGCTCAAGTACGACTAGTAATACAGTATTAAGAGCAGAACTGGGAATGCACCCACTCAAGACAAACAGGGATATGAGAAAGTTGAAATGGCAATATAAAGTAAGGAACATGCCAAAATAGAGGTTGCCGGCCATAGTTGATAGAGCTGTATGGGAGAAAGTAACAAAAGGGCGAACTGGAATAAGGTGGGATAGCGTAGTCGAGAAAGTATGGAAGGATATAGGGGGAAGCCAAGAAGAGGTGATGTTCGCCGGGAAGTTTGGGAAGTACAAGGCAGAAGTAGAAGAAAGGATAGAAATAAGGAAAAAGGCTAGCGCTACGAAACAAGGTGGAATCGGAAAAACACCTAGAGATTTACGGGAGATTGAGGGAAGGAATAGGAATGAAAACGTATCTGCACGGCCCAATGGACTTCGCGAAAACGCTGAAGCTGCGTTTTCGTGTAGGCGACCTGGACTTGCCAGAAAGAAGAAAGAGGTATACCAGTAGCCGGGAGGAGGAGGAAATAGATGCACAGATGCGCCCGTGTGGCAAAGCGATAGAGTAGAACTCACATAGTAGGAGAATGTGAAATATACAAGAAGGAGCGGGATGTGTTAGAGGAGGTGAGGGAAATAGAAGAATGTGACATGGAGGAGTTTGACACACTAGATAGCAGCGAGAAAACGATCGCTATCCTAGGAGATAGATGGTGGCCACAGGCGGCGAAACAGGAAGGGGATAAGATTAGCAAAAAGTTTCTATGTAATATATGGAAACAACGTAATGAGCGCCCAATTGTTGGAGGTGTCTCTATTAGGAGTAGGAACGATGCTCCGTCTCGAAAGGGATGCGTGGTCAATGGTCAAATGACTTAGGCAAGCAACAAATGAGTACGCCCCCCCCCCCCCTCCCCTGCTGCTAGGTGGGTTCACCCGACGTCACCCTTCTCTAGACAACTTTACCATTTTCAATGTCGTACAAAATGCCGCAAAGTTTCGGGATTTGATATATTAGAGGGAAAAAACCAGGGCTTTTCGCGGGTCATGACCCGATCCGCGGGTCGGGTCACTTGATGTTCAAAATGTCACGGGTCGGGTCGGGTCGGGTCAGGAAGTGTTCAAAATCTCACGGGTCGGGTCGGGTCGGGTCAAGATTTTTTCAAAGCTCGCGGGTCGGGTCAGGTCGGGTCAAGAGTTTTTCAAAGCTCACGGGCCGGGTCGGGTCGGGTCGGGTCAAGAGGTGGTGAAAAGCTTACGGGTCGGGTCAGGTCATGACCCGCGAGAAGCGGGTCACTCGCGGGTCGGGCCAGCATGACCCGCGAGTTGTTTTTTGCTGACCCGCCAGTCGGACCCGCGCATTCGGCTCGCGGACCCGACGCTTGAATAACTTCCCGCTCTCTTACCCAAAGGCTTCTCTCGTACCAATACTCCATAACACCCCTTTGGTATCATATGCAGACATTAAAACAACGCCAAATTCATATACGCATGCCCGCATCCATTCATACCCACTACAGCCAGGTCATATATCGCTTCGGGGCACTAAAATGAACATTAAATTGTTTTTGAAGTGCCCACCTACGGGCCAGATCCGCGGGTCGAACCTTCGATCAAGATAAATGGTCTCGCGGGTCAAGGTGACCCGACCCGCATGAAGCCCGTGTCTCACGGGTCAGTCGGAAAGTGGCGGGTCGGGTCGGGTCGGGTCGGGTCAGGAGGTTTCGAAATCTCGCGGGTGGGGTCGGGTCGGGTCAAGAGATATTCAAATCTCACGGGTCGGGTCGGGTTGGGTCAAGAGGCTTTCAAAATCTCGCGGGTCGGGTCGGGTCAAGTCAACATACCTCAAAATTTTCGCGGGTCGGGTCGGGTCAGCTGACCCGACCCGACCCGACCCGTGAGGTTTGACCTGACCCGCGAAAAGCCCTGGAAAAAACGATGAACGAAAGTGGCGACTACGACTCTGGGCGTAAATGTAAGGACCTCGTCGTATTAATATTAGTGTGTAAACGTCCTTATATTTCCGACCAAAGTGGCATACAGCGCTGGCCACACGAAGCAACGAGGGCTGTATTAGTAGGCTGGGCCAGGGGGTCATGCTTATACTGCTGTGGCCCTCTCCAACGCAGGTAGTTGTAGGACACGCGCGTGGCATGCACCATCGTATGTTGCACGCTCACACTGATACGGGGGGCTTAGTACTGCATAGTATTCAGAAACTCACGATGGACCCAATAATCACGTATCCCCTATGTAAACACGCCATATTTGGTTCTGACTACTATGTCCCCACGTAATACGATGAGAGCGCATTGGGCGTATGTTGTATCTCTGCGCATGAGTTCCTAATGGGTTGACGTCAGGAGCTCTCAGGGTCCCGACCCCCCCCCCCCCCACCGCCGGCACCCCCTCCGTCTGCCCCCCCTCCAGCTAAACGCCCACTGCGAGATCCCCTGCCCCCCCCCCCCCCCGCTATAAACTCATTGAAACTGACATCCATATGCAAGTCCGCCTCACAAGCGGTTCTTAGTAGGATGCAGCTCACCCTTCATGCGACTCGCCGAACACCTCCCGGCGCTTCGCGCTTGGTGCAAGCAATGTCTGCCTGGTCGGTGGAAACCCGACATGCTCCGTCCCGGCATTGTAGGGATGCGAGGGTCTATGGTCATACGACTACGGCCATGCATGACATCGAGTACATCTCTCCTATCGAGTACACCCCCCTCTATATTCGCCCCCGCGCGACAGAGAGTCGTTTCTCTCCTCTAAGGTATTTTGCGGTTCCCTACGGCCGCCACCACGAAACTTTCCCCTCATGACAGCCTGCGGAAAACTGCAACTCAACATCAACACATCCGCCACATAATTTACAACAGTGAGCATCAACACACTAACACAGCGGTGACATCCTTCGCATGTGTCGACGGCACTGATGTCACTGGTGTGTTGAGGTCACTGATGACAGCGACGTGCTGACAGCACTGATGGGCGCTAATGTTGTGTTTGTTGTCATTGGTGTTTCCGTCACTGATGTCACCGATGTATTGATGTAGAAGGCCAGTGGCAGCATTTCGTGAGTGACACCATTGATATCTACATATCATTGACATCAGCACAAAAGCGACTTTCGACACACCAGTGACATCATTGACTTCAACACCCCAGTGACATCGGTCACATCAACACATCACTGACAACAGCAAGAACAGCACGCGCCAAAAATCACTATCTGGTATACCAGTAATACTGTTAGGTTGGCCATCCGACGGAGTGCAGCGTTTGTCAATCGCGAAAAATTACGAAGAAACGCCTGATGTTATCTATTCGAACACCCCAAAACCAGTCGGGGGCCACAAGCGAAAACACACGACTCCTTCCACCAGCCCTTGCGGCACGGACCCGAACTTCCTCGAATCCTTGGAGTTATCCTGGTTGTCCCCCTCCAGCCAAACGTGGCCCTGGACGGGGGCGAGCAACGGATAAGAAGAACCGAGTGTTTGTCTGTTATAGTTGCTGACCTCTGATCACAGAGCTGGTATCTCTCTATCGTAGGACGAACAGTCAGCACGAGCGCTGGGTGTGCTGGATCTCAATGGGTGGATTGAACGGTTCAATGTGAAGAGCACACAAACAAACTGGTAAAATTAGTACTCAAAACATATTACTGGTATAGTTTACCTTGTGAATCGGGCAGAGGGTAGGACACAGAAACGGGCGCATGCACACTCATCCTACTACTACTGCTACTCCTACTCCTACTAAAACTACTACTAGCACAAGTTCAAATGTTTTCCGTTGACCTGTCAGAGGGTATTTTGAGGCGAAATCGGGGATAAGAGGCATGGTTCAAAAGGAAAATCTTGATGCGTATCCACAAGTTGGGTAGATTTCGCCCCCATGTGTCCGACAAAATAACGGTAGCGAGAAAATGAAGCTGTTTGCTCTGCCCACGCCACTGCCAACGACGGCGGGGGGGGCGCAAAGGGGGAGGGGGGCGTACACTCGGCGCGTTCCCGAGATATTCGTCGCTGGTACGGTCTCTACAGTCCGACCACCACCCACCACCACCACAACCTCTACCGTCACCATCACCGCCACCAGCGCACCCCCCCCCCTCCGGCCTTGTTCCTACCGCCCGGGTGTTCTACCCGACTACCGCAGCACCACCATATCAAGCGCCCGCGCCGCCAAAACGTGGCCAGCTTCGAAACCCTGTCCTCTTCAAGTACAAAATCGATCAGCCTCGAAGCGCCCGAACGACACCGCTGCTGCCGCGAACGATCACAGTTCCCTCCTCCTGCCTGCCTGCTCACCTCCGGTACCACTTCTAAACGTCGCTCGATCCCTAACGTGTTGTGCTTGTCCCAAGCCGGGGGACGCACCTGCGGGCACGCGCACACACATGAACTTTTAGTGAAAGCAACGGTCTCACGGCGACCTCACACAAAACAAACGAAAAATTCAAACGGGGGCTGTGAATCGCACCCAGCGAAAGTCCGATTTCATTAAAAATATCGAATAAATCGGCTAGCTTCGATTTTCGAGTAGAACAGAACGAGCGAGGCGAGCCGTATTCCCCCCACCCCCGGGACGGTGAGGGGGATCGATAGAGCCGGCAGAAGCCGTTCAGAATAAAATCGTGAAACGCTCGCCAATTTTTTTGTGCCTTTGTTCGATTTAATCGTGTTGAAAATCGTACGATTGAATTGGATGAACCGGCCGCGATTGACAGCCCTGCTTGCATCCCTTTTTGGGGACGTCAGGTCGAAATGAGGGAGGAAAAATGGCGTGTTCGGCCTCTGGGTCACATGAAGCAGCCCGGCGCTGCTCCTGCCAGTGGACGACACAGCGCGTACCAAAAGTTATAGTGCAGAGAGTTATGCAACGCTCGCTCTGCTTTGCGCTAACGCTTAAATGGCGAATAACACCGCACCTACGATACGGCTTTAATGGACATACTTGCTACCCAAACGAGACGAGACCGCGTCCACAACAACAAAAAACAGCGAGCAACTACGAGACGTAACCGCCCATAAACAAAGAAAAAACAGCAAGATATCCGCGCCACGAAAACAAGAAGAACCAAGACAATACGCACAACAAAAGTACAGCGAGCAACTTCAACGGAAAACCTGCGCGCCATATACAGCAAACTGTATGACAGCACTATTACGGGGGACCATAGTAAGTAGGACCAAATATTGTTAGTAAAAATGGTTAAATATATAGGTTTTTATGTATACCATAGGTCCTATTAACTATGGTCCCCCGTAATAGAGACCCACCCTAACCACTGAGCGAACAGCCAGCCACTGAGCTCACAGTCAGCGCTGACTGATAGCTCAGTGATTAGGGTGTATCTCTAATAAAAGCACAATCCGGGGTCCACTGGCTGGTAAGCCGGGAGATCGGATTCACTCAAGGGTTTCCATTGCTTTAGTCAGCACTTCCCCGAACCGTAGGTATTAGGACGCTTCTTTTTGCCTGGACGTGTGTCTCATGCCTTTCAGGGGTATACTTCTGTAATTTCCATAGGAAAAATGGCTACACTCGTAGTCATAATCAACCCCCCCCCCCCCAACCCACGTATTGCGACCGAAAACATGAGACGTGTGGTCTTATCAAGCATCTAGTGGGAGCTCACAGGCTCGCGGGTATCATGCTTAGTGATCGATATCATATGGTAGATGGAATAATAACATCAAACGATACTCGAGTTCGATACAATATCTGCAAAGGAAACACCAGATTGATACGATATCGATAGTCCATGTGTATATCATACGTCCAAAAGTTCCATTCAGAACCAGCAGAACAAAACGGGAATGCCAGGGGATCGAGAGAAAAACGCACGCGATACCGGGTACGGTATACCGGACCTTCGAAAAATCGACATGTTCTAAACTTTCAACCACATAACTCCTATACTGAGCATGCTTCGCGCGTATCATTCAAAGCATTCCAATATAGTCCAGACTACTTCAAAAAGGTATCATCTCCTTGACCAGCAGCCCAGCGCAAAAAAACGAACTGAGAGCAAAGGTCCCCTGAAACATCCCAAACGTGCAAAACGGTGAAAACCCCCAACGATGCGAGAAGGCGATACGCCTGAAACTCAAAAGAACATACGACACGATGGAAGCCCCCGAAGGCTCAAAAGGCGTTGATTTATATGCGGCGACCAGTGGCGGCAAGGGACCAAGACACGCCCGGGGGGGGGCGGGGGGGGGGGGGGGGGGGGTACTCGATAGGGAGAGATGTACTCGATCTCATGCATGGCCGTAGTCGTATGACCATAGACCCTCGAATCCCTACAATACCGGGACGGAGCATGTCGTGTTTTCACCGACCAGGCAGACATTGCTTGCACCAAGCGCGAAGCGCCGTGAGGTGCCTGGGGGGGGGGGGGGGGGGGGGGGGCGTACTCATTTTTGCTTGCCTTAGTCATTTGACCATTGACGACGCATTCCTTTCGAGACGGAACACCGTTCCTGCTCCTAAAGGAGACGCCTCCAGCATTGGGAACTCTCACGATCTGCATAGAAAGTGTTTTGCTTGTCTCATCCCCTTCTTGTTTCGCCTTCCGTGGCCACCCTCACTATCTCCTAGGATAGCGATCGTTTTCTCGCTACTATCTAAATATTATAGAGTACCAAACTTCTCCATGTCATACTCATCTATTTCCCGCATCTCCTCTGACAAACCCCGTTCCGGGGGGGGGAGGGGGGGGGGGCTCACCGTAATGGCGTCCCCGGGGAGACCCGTTATTCGCTTCACCACCATCTTCCCGGGCTCAAGCGGAGAGCGAACCAGAACCACTTGCGCAGTTTTTAGCGGCACGGTTCGCCAGCTCCGCGTCTGTTTCACGGATAAACAGGGCGGGCTCTGACGTTAGACAGATCAGAGAACTGTCGTGCAGATCTCACAAGACCATTTTCACGAGTCTGCACCATCTGTGCAACGTCGAACGGGGTTGATTGATATTGTCCGGCTAAAGCGGAAACCGCACCAGGACAACTTTGCATGTTTGTTTTTACAGCTGCGCGCTTCGCCAGCTCCGCGTCCGCTTTTACCGACAACCAGAGGCAGGGATCCACACTGTGGACGCGTCAGATCATTGCTGCAGTACAGATCACCCCAGGACCATTCTTGACGGACTTGCAGAATCTGTACAAGGTACCCGGTATGGTATACCGGCAAGGTTCAACCGGGACTGATCTACAGGATCTGGTTTGCCAGCGTCGCGCTTGCTTATCGACACGCCGAAGGAAGGTTGGTTCCAGACGTCAGACAGATCAGATCGTTTTGCACGGGTCAGCCCACACAGATCATGTTCACGGGTCTGCATCATCTGTGCAAGGTTAAGCGAGGCAGGTCTACACGACGACGGGATCTGGTTCGCCAGCGCCGCGTTTGTTCACCCCCGGGGAGAGGGTTCCACACGATGGATAGATCAGGTCACTGAGTACAGAACACACAAATCATGTTCGTCTCCCCGAACTCGGAAAATAAACAATTCAACCCTCTGCCCGAAAATATGCTATAACGGCTCCATCCTTAGCTGCCTCGCTCCGCATATTCGTATATTCTCTCATCTCACAGCCCTCCTGGCATCAGCCCGCATTTCTTGTTTCTCGTATATGTATACAAAAAAATACCAAATACTGCTGTAAAAGTTACACACCCAGGACAGATCAGCTCACGGTAGCTCGAGCTAGCTCTTCAAGGAGCTAGCTCACCGGTGAGCTACGTGAGCTACACATATTTTCCTGGCTTGAGCTATAGGAGGGTAGCTCGTCTGCACATGTTTTCAAAGCTTCAGCTATACACGATAGCTCATCTGCACATGTATGTCCTGGAGTGAGCCATAGGAGCTACATGAGCTAGCTCATCTGCCCCCGAGATGAGCTATCGGAGCTACATGAGCTACACATGTTTCCCCCGGCTTGAGCTATGGGCGGTAGCTTTTTTGCACATGTTTTCGAAGCTTGAGCTATAGGCGATAGCTCATCTGCACATGTTTTCAAAGCTTGAGCTATTGGCGGTAGATCATCTGCACATATTTTCAAAGCTTGAGCTATACGGGATAGTTGAGCTAGCTCACGAGCTGTATAAGTGGCCAATACACGTACGCAGAAGATATCAGTAAAAACAACCATATATACTTGTGCATACCAGGTACAGCAGTAGTATGTGATATTATATGAGATCGGATCTGCTTTTGTTCCGAACATACGATAGGTCGACACCCAACATAATTTGAATTGTCGTCTACAGCAGCTGTCAGCCGTCACCATCCATACCAAAAGAGGCGCTCGAACAGACGAGAACACAACACCGACGCACCGCACAGCAACACCCTAGCATGCCCACGACCCGGGGTAGCAGCTCTAGCGGCGCTTCGGCCGTAGACCAGGCTGGCGGCGGGCAGCAACCGGATCCATCGATGGATGTGGACCCCACCAGGAACGTCATCGATGTGGATGAGGACAGGGGTCAAACCGAGGCCGAAAGCAAGGTGCGTGTTTCGGAGGTCGTTTAATTTTGCCCACCTAGACCATGATGCTGCTGTTCGAGCTGCATCATCCAATCTACATGCCTCTCCGGAGTAGTCGAAGGGTAGGGGGCTGTACTATTACGGGGGGCCATAGTTAACAGGACCAAATATTGTTAGTAAAAACGGTTAAACATATAGGTTTTTATGTGTACTATAGGTCCTGTTAACTATGTTCCCCCGTAATATTAGTATCGACACTGTAGTCGCAAGGTGATGTAACATGTAAGTAGCGAGTCGTACTCGTACCTGTGCGGGATTTCATTGCTCGCTCAGGCGTTTCGTGTTTATCAACCGTACTTTTACGAGTGGGCTGATCTTATATTTGCTTCTTTCACAGTGACGTATGTTTCCTTTATTTTCCAAAAATAATAATAGCACGGCAGTATCATACGTACATGACGTTGATGTGTGTTCTAGATGCCTCGCTTGTTCGGCGCTCTCACGCGTGCTGTGCATCTTCTCGCGCTGCGCTCAACCAACAGGAGGCGAAGGAGATAGCCCTTCGTGATACACCACCACCAAGCGGGTTCACGCGGTGTGTCATACCCGGCAAAACAGCTAACCGGTCTATCGTGTACGACCATGGCGTGCGATTCGAGCAAGAGGATGTCTTCGACGAGTACGAAGAGGAAAGCTCAAGCTTCGCGTAGACAAGTGGGGGCAGCGGCGGTTCTTCTGTGTTTTGTTTTCGTGAGTGGGCTTCATCTATTTTGTCTGCATGTTTTTTGGGCGACGTAGATGTTTTTTTTGTGTCTTCCTCTCTGTCTCTTCTTTGCACCTTGTAGTAGGCAAATGGGGGCAGCGGCGGGTCTTCTGTGTTTTGTTTTTGTGATTGGGCTTCATCTATTTTGTCTGCGTGCTTTTTGGCGACGTAGATGGTTTTTTGTGTCTTCCTCTCTGTCTCTTCTTTGCACCTTGTAGTAGGCTCCAGCCACGGAAGTCGTGTTTAAGGAACGGCTCGTACGGGATTCAGATGATGCAGTACTTCAGCGTAGCCTTGTTCTTGGGTGGTGGGTGGGTGGGTGGGTTGGTGGGTTGGTTTTTCGCTCGCGTTGCAACGCACCACTAGCAGTAGCCATGTTAATCCTGTTCATTTTATTTCGATATCTGAGTCGAAGTGCAAGTATGCGAATATATGCTATAAAAATAAAAACGTCAATATCTTTGTCATCTTAGTGAGACTTGAAGCTGTTGTTCGTACCGTCGTTGAAATCAATTACGCATGGTAAGCTGTACAACCCATATTATTCCTATTCATACGTGCTTGTCCCGGAGAGTGGGTTTTTTGAGACACTTATTTTAAGCGCATGTGTTGCCGAGAAAGAGCTACAATGAACTGTGTGCATGGGCTTTGGTTACGTTCTCCTTGGGTGAGCTACAGGCGATAGCTCATCTGCGCGTGTTTTCCCTGCTTGAGATATAGGCGGTAGCTCATCTGCACGTGTCTTGCAGGCTTGAGCTATAGGCGGTAGCTCATCTGCACATACTTATACCTTCAACGCTTGAGCTATAGGTGGTATCTGCCCCCGAGATGAGCTATACGAGCTACATGAGCTAGCTCATATGCCCCCGAGATGAGCTATAGGAGCTACATGAGCTACACATGTTTCCGTCGGCTTGAGCTATATATAGGCGGTAGCTCATCCGCACATGTTTTCAAAGCTTGAGCTATACACAATAGCCCATCTGCACATATATGTCCTGGAGTGAGCTATAGGAGCTACATGAGCTACACCTGTTTCCCCCGGCTTGAGCTATGGGCAGTAGCTCATCCGCACATGTTTTCGAAGCTTGAGCTACTCACGATAGATGAGCTAGCTCATGAGCTGTCCGGGGTGTGAAAAGTTACCAAAATGCGAAACACAGAATTGTCACCGACCTGCATCATCTGTGTATACAAGATTCAACGGGGCCGATCTACAGGATCTGGTTCGCCAGCGTCGCGCCTGTGTATGGGCATACAGAAGGAAGGTTTGCACCTTTGACACCAGTTTCGTAGAGGGTCGATACTGCTCTACTCACAGCTGGTATGGACCTGTTGTCCTGTTGTACGCAGGCAGCAGCGAGTACCCAGCCTGGGGCATGCCGTGATGCCTACAACAGCAGTCACTATCAGGTGCCCTCTGACACTACAACAATACAACATCTTCAGCTTACCTTATCAATAAGGAGCCAAGACTTGTGCTCAATAGTCGGCTGCATGGATGGTCCATGAACCGTACAGGGCTCCAAAACGTGCTCCTTGAGGCAGTGAGCAACACACGCCAGCCACGCCAGCTCTCCAGCCCACAGCAGGCCTTGTCTTGCCCAGCTGGCGCCTCTCCCAATCCCATGAGCTACTTGTACTTTTCCCACCTTTGGGGCAAAATCAATTTCAAATTTTGTTTTTGGCTGATGTCTGCCGCTACTGAACCTTCTACTCCGAGAGGTTTGAAATACTCTCGCGGCATATGTTCGCAGCATATCTAAGCGCACTGCCGACATACAAGTCTGTTTCCTTTGCCTTCGGCAGTCTGCTCGTACGGCTTGCCGCCTGCTGTGCACCGACCGACATCGCCGAAATGGTGGCGGTGGGGGTTTCCAGCTTCAGAAATGTGCGAAATATGGAGGGTGTAGTTGGATTCGTTCCGTTACAATATTTTCAGTCTGTTATCAAGTCTACTTTTTTTTTTTTTTTTTTTTTTTTTTTTCTCATCCCATTCATTATCTTCGCACATCTTCTTCTCTCTCTCCTTCCAACTCGTAACTCAGATCCGGGGTCACATAGCAGGCTCTTCTACCCCCTTCCCGCTACGGTACGTGCCTTCATTTTTATCGCGAGAAGATTTCAGCCTTTTCTTCCCTCGTCGACTCGCATCGAATTGTGCCTACCCACGCTGCAAGGCGCTCTCAACAATTGAATCCTGTTTTATTTTTATTTTTGCAAATAAGTCAAATGTCCGACCCACCTGGGGCTCGAACCCAGGACTCAAACAAGTAGAATTCGAGGTTAACCACTTGAACCACCGGGGCGACCGGCTACTGGTACAGGGTAATACATTGCATAATTGCAAGTGGTTGCGTACCGGCGTGTTCGTACTCAGAACTGCATAGCCTACAGCGTGCAGAGTTGCTCTGCACGTGGGTCCCAGTGACATTTGTTTAAGCTCGCAGGGATAGTTACCACAGCCAGTACTACAGCTGTACCAGGTATGCGAGTACGAGTACAGCAGTGGGGGGTACTCTATAGTGCGGATAATATAGTGCGGTTCCCCGGTATCGTGCGGGTGAAATCGCTTGGCACAACTTAGACCCCTCTATAGTGCGTGTGCCGCACTATTCGGAGCACCCCTCTATAGTGCGGTTTTGGTACCTCAAGACCCTCTGTAGTGCGGGTTTAACGTCACGCCACGTCACCACCCGCCTGCGGTCACACCCACACAAATCCCGGCGCACACATACATACCCCTCCCGCATAGCAGCAGCATACCCCCGCTAGCCACAGGAACAGCAGCAGAGGCACACGATGCCATGTGCAGCAGGCGAACTCTGCCAACTTAGCAACCTCACACCAAAAGCCCCCGACGGTCACCAATGTCGGGGAGGATGTGGTGGCAGACTGCACAGACTATGCGGCGAGGTGGAGGAGGAAGGCGAGAGAGAAATCAACCGCCTCTGTCCCGCGTGCTTTTCCTCCAAACGAGCCCCTACGGCTGCCGCGAGCAAGCGGAAGGCGCAAGAAGCGGGCTTCATACCGCAACGCACAAAAGCGGGAGGAGGCGAAAAGGCGGACAGAACTGCGAAGCGCACAAAGGTTGAGTCTGGAGCAGAAGATGGAGATCCTCGCCACCCTCGACAAGAAGTGTTCTCAAAATACCGTGGCAGACAAGTTTAAGGGAGCTGTGCGGACGGCCCAGAGCATCAAGAAGAACAGGGCAGCTATCGAGGGCGACGCCGCGTTAGCCAAGGGAAGCCGCAAGTCCAATCGCTCAGGGGATTTTCCGGAGGTATCTGCTGCTGCTGTTTTTTTTTTTTTGACCCCATGCTTTTTTTTAAGAAATCTCTCTTCTCATATCTGTCTGTCCGTCTGTCTGTTTGTCTGTATGTCTGTCTGTTTGTCTGTCTGTTTGTCTGTCTGTTTGTCTGTCTGTCTGCCTGTCTGTCTGTCTGTCTGTCTGTCTGTCTGTCTGTCTGTCTGTCTGTCTGTCTGTCTGTCTGCTGTCCGTCTTTCGTCCTCATCTTTTGTCGTGGTTTCTCCGAATGTAAATTCAGCAGTACTGCTGTACCCTTTATACATGCATGTTCTTCGGCTGATCTCTCTCATATAGAAAGAGTGTGTTATTCCAACAAGTGTGGAGAAAGAGACTATTAGGAGGCTTTAAAAAAAAAAAAACATGCAGTGTACATGAGATTCTTTGTCTTTTTAATGTCTTTATAGTGAGTCAAGCATAGTTTAGTCCATGTGTTCAGGTGTGTAAGAGACTTCAGAATTGTATGGGTTGCCACCTGTCGTTTCGTTAGAAAAGGTAATGTAGCAACCTGTGTTTTTTATGTGTTTGGTTAATTGGGTGTTGGTGTATTTTGTCACAATACTGCTGCACTGCTTGATACGACGCAATTTTTACTGCTACAGTTTGTTGAGCAACGAATGGTTATTGTTGGTGTGCGGTACCTACTCCCACAATACTTCGAGGTATGTTGAATAGGAATAATCCTTGATTGATGTGCGGCCTACTTCCCTCATAACGGCTGGTAGGTGGATGCCATCGTCTTGGACCTTTTCGAAAAGGCGAGGGTTGGAAAGATCGCTGTCGGCCGTGACGTCATCCAAGCGTTCGGTCGCTCCGCCAAGGTCACGCTACTAGATGCAGCGACGACTTCAGCCGCCCTGAAGGCGAAGCTCGAGACGTTCTTAGCGGGGCAAAAGTGGGCCAAAAACTTCGCAAAGCGCCAGAACCTCCAGAGTAAGGTTCTTCATGGCGAGACTGGCAGCGTCAACCCCGAGCTGATCAAAGAGAGCATGAGCGAGATCCGAGAGGCGTGCAAGAAGTACCCGCCTTCCAGGATCTTCAACGTCGACGAGACTGGCATTTTGTGGAAGTTGATGCCGAGGCGGACATACCTTTCGTCAAGAGGGAACCGGAAGACCGTGAGGGGTACGAAAGGCATGCAGTTCAAGGATCGCGTCTCTGCCTTCATGTGCGCCAATGCGGATGGTACTGCCAAGGTAGACATGGCGATAATCGGCAAAGCGAAGCGCCCGCGCTGCTTCCGGAGCAGGGACTGCCCTCTGAAGTACTTCTCGCAGCCCAACGCATGGTCGGACTCCGAGATGTTCCTGAAGTGGTGGCAACAGGTCTTCCTACCGTTTATCCGGCGCCACTCTTACCTCCCTGTGCTTTTGCTCATGGACAGCTGCGCGTCGCACGCGGAGCTCGTGGATGGCCGGGGGCAGGTGACGGTGATGAGATACCCGTCAAAGTGACGGTGATGAGATACCCGTCAAACCGCACTATTAATAGTGTACATCAGCCCATGAGCTTGGGAATCATCGCGGCGACCAAGGCGATCTACAGGAGGGAGTTGCTCAGCGTCAAGGTGTCCACCATGCTCGTGGCTGAGGCACTGCGCTCCCAGGCTAAGGAGCGCAAGATGGCTCGTGGGACGGTGGGGCTGGCGGAGGGACACCACCCTCATGTGCTGGACGCGGCGGATCTCCTCAAGTTTGCATGGGGACAGATCACCCAGAAGACCATCGCCGGGTATGTTCAAAACTTCAGCGCACCACTCACACATGTACCCCACCACATGATCTCCCACGTTGTTGGATATAGCATGCGCGAATTGTAGTTTGAGCCGTACTGTATCAGGAATAATTTCCTGCTCTGCCTCTCGGTACTTGTTCTTATTTTTTTTTAACCCTAATCTTGGGGGCTGTTTTACCCAACACTAGTTCTTTACACCGTCCTACGCTTCCGTTTTTCTCTTGTGCATGTTTGAACAACCACGTAGGTGCTGGGTCAAAGCCAAGACACTTCCCGAGGAGATGGAGGATGCGCTCGCGGCAGCACACGGCAAAGCAAGAACCACTGGCGAGGACCCGGCGGTGAAGGGGCTCACGAATATTCTCAACACGATGAGCTCTCGCGTGCACGAAGCACAGCAACAGGGAGTGTCCATCGGGGACACGGAGATCGTCGACTTGTTGGCGAACCTGGACATCACGCCGGGAAAGCCTGCCGCGGAAAGCTCCGTGCTGGCGGCTCAGACGTGGGCATCAATCGAGGACCAGGAGGATGTCGTGGAGGCGGTGCGGTTGGATCAGGCGGAGGACGTGGCGGCGGTCCTTAGGGGCTTGCCGGTGGAGGGAGACGAGTCTTCGGGAAGCGAGGAGGGGGAAGAGGACGACGAGGACGGAAGCATGGGAGGCGGGGGCGCTGAGCCACCTCCTTACGCGGAACTATCCCAACACTTTGCGCCCCTGGAAAGCTGCGCGGCAGGGTGCGGCTTGAATGAGGTCAGCTACTTGCTCAAGAGGGCGAGGATGTTGATGCTTGAAGCACATGCATCGAAGCCATCGCGCCAGGCTGAGCGAAGGGCGTTTTTTTACGCGTAGCGCAATGAGCGGTTTAGCCCCACGCATTTACTGCTGTTGTTTGTTGGTAGCGGATCGTTTTGGTCTGCGTTTGATTTCGTATGTGTCTAGAATGAGTCAATTGTTTGCGAGTTTTATGCTGCCGTGTTCGTCTTGTTCGTGCGTTCAAGCCGCCCAACCCCAAAAACGTGGGTGGCGTTGTGTAGTGTGGGGTTCTCTTGGAACACTTGAGGTAGAGCGTGCGGGGAGTAGGACGTTTTGGGGTCCTTGTATATATTCTCTGTTTCTTCTTGGAGTGTCCCGCCCTCTTTTTTTCCCTCCGGTGGGTGTCTGGGTCGTGTTGAAAAGGTGTTCCTTTCGTTTTGTGGACGGAAGTGTTTCATATTTGGCAGGTTCAGGTTTCATTGTGTAGCCTTGCGATTGTTTTGTAATGCACAAGTGGGACTATCAATTTAGAATGGAACGAGTAGCAACAACATGGGCTGTGCGCAGACTTCCGTTTTGGTACACTCAGCGTACATTGCGTAACATGGCATAGACCCAAAATCCTGTCGTCTCTGTACCGTACAGGACGTGGTTTTCACCGCTGTGCAGTATTTGCAAGATGCTGTTATCTTCTCACCCGCCAACTGGCGCAGACTCCTACCTGTAGATATACTACCAGGCACATCTTATCCCATACCTCTCACTTGTTACACGCACTACGACGCCACCTGCTGACCGTAATCCTCGCAATTGGCTACGTCCCATGCTGAAACCCACCGATATCGCGAATAGTGCGCCCACCCGCACGATTGAGGGTTCTGGAAACCCTGAATAGTGCGTCTACCCGCACTATTCAGGCCCGCAATCATACAGAGCGGGTGCTCACTATAGTGCGGGTTTTATCGCTTGTCACAAAACCCGCACTTAAAGAGGCCCGCCCACCGCATAATAGTAGTAGGAGGCATATTATAGGGGCTCCACGCAAATTTCACCAAAAATTGGACGTACGCGTAAAGTTTGATCGAAAATCGCACATGTGGGGTTTGGTGACGGTTTTGCGTACAGGGCAAACCATTCACTTATATCACAAAACTGTTGTTCAGCCGAATACGTGAAAAATCCCGCATTTGCCAAGCAAGCTGCTGCCCTGAAGCATTTCGAGAAATCTCGCTCTCCAACCGCCTATGAGTGTGGTGTATGACTGGCTGTATTTTTCTTTTTTCAGCTTGTTTGTACATCTGGGTGGTGGAATGGAAACTGAAGCGCACAGGCTCATATTAGGCCCAGATGAATGGTCATTTTAGCAAGGTGGAGCGCTGGTCGGGGCTGCGCCCCGACTCGCTCCCTGCCGCCGCGCATGTCCGATAGTGTGACGTGTGGTGGCCTATGTAGGCTATGACAGTTGACAGAGCAGACAGAGTGCTAAATTTTCAGTTTTCAGCGCAGACGTCACGATTTTTCAGGGTTGTTCGTGGGTCAAATCAAACCTCACGGGCCAGGACGGGTCGGGTTGGGTCAGCTGACCCGACCTCATCCGCGACTTTTTTTAGATGTCTTGACCTAACACGACCCGACCCGCGAGATTTTTTTAACGTCCTGATCCGACCCGACCCGACCCGACCCGCGAGATTTGATAACTTCTGACCCGACCCAACCCGTGACCTTAGAGAACCTCTTGACCCGACCCGCCCTGGCCCGTGAGATTTTGAACACCTCCTGATCCGACCCGATCCGACCCGCCGGACTCCCGTTGACCCGTGAAGTATGGGCCAAGTCGCGGGTCGGGTCACCTTAACCGGCGAAACCATTTCTCTCTACCCGCGGGTTCGACACGCGGATCTGGCCCGTGGGTCGACACTTCAAACATAAATAAATCTTCACTGTCGTACCCCGCAGTGACATGTGGCCTTGCTGTAGTGGGCATGGATTGACGAGGACATGCTTATATATATTTGGTGGTGTTTTAATGTTTGATCACAGGTACAAGACGAAGGCCAAGCCAAAGACTATGACAAAGTCAGCGCCAACGTCGGCGTCAAAGTCAGCTCCAATGGCAGAGCCAACGGCATCTCCAAAGGTCGAGCCAAATGGCCAGCCACAGGCCAAACCAGAGGTCAAGCAACAGGCCAAGCCGAAGGTCACATCAAGCCAGATGCCTAGCCAAAGGCCAAGTCAAAGGCCAAGCCACAGGCCGAGCAACAGATCAAGCCGAAGGCCAAGTCCAAGGAAGCGCCAAGGTCAGCGCCAACGGCAGCGCCAAAGTCAGCGGCGTCAAAGGCAGCGCCGTTGGCAGAGCCAAAGACAGCGCCAACGGCAGCCAAGCCTAAGGCCAAGCCAACGGCCAAGCAATAGGCCAAGCCACAGGCCAAGCCACAGGCCAAGCCACAGGCCAAGCCACAGGCCAAGCCACTGGCCAAGACACACGCTAAGCCACAGGCCAAGCCATAGGCCAAGCCACAGGCCAAGTCAAAGGCAGCTCCAAAGCTCGAGCGAACGCCCGAGCCACAGGCCAAGCCGAAGATCACACCAAGCCAAAGCCCAAGCGGCAAGCCAAGTCACAGGCCAAGCCACAGGCCAAGCAACATCCCAAGCCGAAGGTCAAGTCCAAGGCAGCGTCAACGTCAGCACCAGTGGGCGCGCCAAAGGTAGCGACAAAGGCAACGCCAAAGGCAGCGCCAATGGCAGCTCCAAAGACCAAGTCAAAGGCAAAAAGGCCAAGGCCAAAGCCGAGCCACAGGCCAAGCCACAGGCCAAGCCAAAGGCCAAGCCGCAGACCGAGCCTTAGGCCAAGCCATAGCCAAGACACAGGCCACAGGCCAGACCCAAGGCCACACCAAGCAAAAGGCCAAGCCAAACGCCAAGCCAAAGGCCAAGCCAAAGGCCAAGCCAAAGGCCAAGCCAAACGCCAAGCCAAACGCCAAGCCAAACGCCAAGCCAAACGCCAAGCCAAACGCCAAGCCAAACGCCAAGCCAAACGCCAAGCCAAACGCCAAGCCAAACGCCAAGCCAAACGCCAAGCCAAACGCCAAGCCAAACGCCAAGCCAAAGGCCAAGCCAAAGGCCAAGCCAAAGGCCAAGCCAAAGGCCAAGCCAAAGGCCAAGCCAAAGGCCAAGCCAAAGGCCAAGCCAAAGGCCAAGCCAAAGGCCAAGCCAAAGGCCAAGCCAAAGGCCAAGCCAAAGGCCAAGCCAAAGGCCAAGCCAAAGGCCAAGCCAAAGGCCAGCCCAACGGCCAAGCCAAAGGCCAGCCCAACGGCCAAGCCAAAGGCCAAGCCAGAGGCCAAGCCGACGGCAGACCGAATCGACGGGGCCGGCGAGCAGAAAGAGCTTGGGACCTGACAATCTACCCACCCACCCACCCACCCACACATCCACCTGGCAAGTCACAACCGACCAATCGTCTGGTCACAACCAACCTATGATACTACTCGACCAATCAGTCGCTTCCCACCCAGCCAACACACCAAAGGTCTGGTCGCAACCACCCTACCACCCAACCGACCTGTCCTTTGATATGCAACAAACAGACAACCGATCCATCGATGCACGCGCCACAATAACTACTGCGCGAAATCCTGCCCTTGCCGAATCATCACGGCCTGGTGCTGAGGACGCGGCGGCCGCGCGCTTTGTCCGTTGGGAAGGCGGACGAGCCGGCGTGGTCATCGCCACGCCAGTCACCCACCTCCCGCTCTACAGAAGAAGCACAATGAATCATCTACGATGGAGCAATGGGAGGTGTGAGGCTGACCAAAAAGTCACCGCCTTGCCCATTACGCCATCTGCGCTACAAAATTGCCACTGTATGGCTGCACAAGATCGGGGCACACAGACACACGGAGCGATATTTCCCCACGAGTCAACGTGAAGGCGGATCAACCGGATTTTCTGCTCTCTTTCCCCTTTTCCCCTCCTGCACCCCCCCCCCCCCTCCCTCCTCCCCTCTCATCCTCTCCCTACCCTTGCCCGCCATCTGAAACCGATCGAAAACTAGAACCAGAGAGGTCGCACACCGACGGAACAACGAGATAGCTGCACAGGCTTGAGCCGGAGGCCAGGCCAAAGGTCAAGCCGAAGGCCAAGCCACAGACTAAGCCAAGCCAAAGGCCTAGCCAAACGCCAAGCCAAGCCAAAGGCCAAGCCAAACGCCAAGCCAAACGCCAAGCCAAACGCCAAGCCAAAAGCCAAGCCAAACGCCAAGCCAAACGCCAAGCCAAACGCCAAGCCAAACGCCAAGCCAAACGCCAAGCCAAACGCCAAGCCAAACGCCAAGCCAAACGCCAAGCCAAACGCCAAGCCAAACGCCGAGCCAAACGCCAAGCCAAACGCCAAGCCAAACGCCAAGCCAAACGCCAAGCCAAAGGCCAAGCCAAAGGCCAAGCCAAAGGCCAAGCCAAAGGCCAAGCCAAAGGCCAAGCCAAAGGCCAAGCCAAAGGCCAAGCCAAAGGCCAAGCCAAAGGCCAAGCCAAAGGCCAAGCCAAAGGCCAAGCCAAAGGCCAAGCCAAAGGCCAAGCCAAAGGCCAAGCCAGAGGCCAAGCCAAAGGCCAAGCCAAAGGCCAAGCCAAAGGCCAAGCCAAAGGCCAAGACAGAGGCCAAGCCAAAGGTCAAGACAGAGGCCAAGCCAAAGACCAATTCAGAAGCCAAGCCAAAGGCCAAGCCAAAGGCCACGTCAATGCCAGGCCGAACCGGCGGGGCCGAGAAGCAGAGCAATATTGAGACCTGACAATCCGCCCATCCACCTACCCACCCACCCCACAAGATACAACTGACCAATCCTCTGGTCGCAAAAAAATTACCACTCGACCGATCAGTCGCTCCTCAACCAGCCAACCCACCAATAGTCTCGTCATAACCACCCCAATACTCAACCGACTTGTCGATTCACGCGTAGCGACCACCCAACCGACCAATGCGCTGCACTCGTCACCACAATTCCCGTGCGAAAAACAATCGTCTCCACCGATCATCGCTGCCTGGTGTTGAGGACGCGGTGGATCGCTCTTTGTGCATCGTGAAGGGGGACGAGCCGGCGTGGCGACCGCCACGCCAGCCGTGACTGCGGCGGCAGCATCTGCTCCTGCCCCTGCGGCTGCTACTGCTGCTACTGCTGCTGCTGCTTCTGCTTCTTTCTCGGCAGTGCGTATGGGGGGTCATCTCTCGAAATTCCCTGACATAGTAAAAAAATTAGGTGTATCCAAGATGTGATGGGACGGGGGGGAGGGGAATATAGGAGAAGAGGAGGCGCGAGGGATGCAAGAGGACAGGGATGAGGGGGTCGGAAGAAGGAAAACACACCCTGACATAAACACACGGACAAACACACGCAGAAGATGGCATAGACGCACAGACACACGGACAAATGGACACACAGACACACATAAAAAGCCCCGGCCTTGGGTAGAGTTGGCACCAAAAACAGAAACACGCATTTCTCCGAGAGACAATGAATAGTTGTGTTTTGTGTTCGAACGGGGGAGGGGGGAGGTGACAACTTCAGGACAACCGCGTCGAAGCATGCAGTGAATGCTCAAAGGCAAGGCACCACAGCGCTTTCCACTACTATAACCCTGATACCTCCAAAAACGTCAGTCCACCGTCATAGCCTCCTTTTCATAATTAAAAGGAACGATAACTCCTGGGCCTACCCTACCCTACCCTGCCTTACCCGCCCCTACCCTGCCTTGCTCTACCTTCCCCCAGCCCAGCCTAACCCGACGCTCCCCTCACGCACATACCTCGGCAGTGCAATCGTTGTGGCCTCGTTTCCTCCCACGTGCACAGCCGTCCCCACCTTGTCGAGCGTCTTCGCGCCGGGAACCGTGGATATCTGAATTTCTGCCTCTGACGCTACCACGACCGCCACCACCATCACCACTATCACCACGACCGCCACTGCCCTCGCCACAGTTTCTACGACCAACACCATCATCACCGCCACCTCCGCCACCGCGGCCACAACCGCCGCCACAGCCGCCGACACCGCTTTCGCCGCCACTTTCACTGCCGCTGCTCCTGCTCCTGTTTTTTCTCTGGTTCTGGTTCCGGCTTCGGCTCTGGCTCCGGCTCCGGTTCCTGTTCCGGCTCCGGCTTTGGCCCCGACTCCGATTTCGACTCCGGCCCCCGCACCTGCTCCTGCTGTGGTTCTGCCGCGCGTTGTGCCGGGAGAGCATGTCGTACGCGCGCGTGCGAACCAGGTTTACTACCTCATCGTTGTCACCATCTCCCCCTCCGCCATCACCTCCACTAATCCGGTTCCGGCTCCGGCTACGGCTCCCGCACCTGTTCCTGCTGTGGCTCTGCCGCGCGTTGTGCCGGGAGATCATGGCGTAAGCGCGCGTGCGGACCAGGTTCACCACCTCATCGTTGTCACCATCTCCCCCTCCGCCACCACCTCCACCACCGCCGCCACCCACCCTTACTTCAACCTTATCATGACTACCCCCTCCACCACCACCATCGTTCTCTCCGCGTGTACACATACCCCGAATTGTCTTCGACTTACTGTTGGCCTCTTCTAGTTCCGTCTGGCCCGTCGAGGCACCAGCAAGGGCCGCCTTTGACCCCCTGCTATTGGCGGAAGCTCCAACCTTCCTCTTCCCGAAAGGTGCGAGTGATTCTTCGGCGATGTCAGTGCAGAGGCTGCAGCCACCGACGCCAGCCCTAGGTGCGAGCACGGCGGCGTCAGCGTCGGCATCGACAGCAGTGGTAGTACCAACGCCTGCGAAAGAGCCGCTACCGGGCGCTTCAGTGTACCCGTGCCCGAGGGATGACGTTGTCGATCCCTTCCCGGCACCCCAAGCGTTCGTGCGTTGGCTGCAACGTTGGGAGATTCCGGCCATTGGCTTGGTGGTGGCGATGCCGGCTGCAGTACCGGCGTCATAAGAAACCTCAGTGTCTGGCGCTTCCTCGTCTCTTTTTCCGACGGGTGAGGCTGGTCCTGCCGCAGCTTCTCCGGAGCTTGACCGCCGACTGCGACAGGGACCGAGGCCAGCCCTACGTTTGAACATCATGGCGGTGGCTGTCTTGGCGACAGCAGTGATCAATTCCAACAAAGCATCCGCGCTGAGTGCCTTCGCACGTTCCTTTCCAAACATAGAGGTCAATACCTTCGTGGCGTCGCCGGATCGAGTGCGCAAGAGCACGTCGTGAAAGGCAATAGAGGCGGCTGCGGTGCAGGGGGGCACGGGTATAGGGGACGGCGACCTCGTGCCGTTAGCGAAGACCGTCGCAGGCGATGGCAGGCCACGGACACCGAGTCCCACTGAAACAGCCCGCACCACGCCTGTGTTTGCTTCGTTACCCCCGCCCGACCCAGAGGCCGTGTCTACGTGACGATTCGTTCTCCTGCTGGTGCTCTTTGCGCCAGGAGACTGCTGAGTGTCCAACATGGTTGGGTCGTCGTCACCGCCACCACTTCCACCACAAGCCCCGATATCAGCCACGCCACCACAAAATACACCACTATCCCTGCCCCCCTTGGTGTCGTCCCCTCCGATCGAAACGCCCTTTGCTGACGAGTCGATGCCCTTGCCCGAGAGCTCCCGTCCAAGCGGCTTGCCCCGCTTACGCCTAGATGGGAGTCTGACCTCGCCCTCTTCAACAGAGTCTTCAGACAATCCATTCGCTTCTCCGGACTCCACAGGGTTCTCCTTCTCGGCGTGCTTGGTTGGTCGCGCCGGAGGGCGAGCCCGATATGCCATTCCGCGAGGCTGGAATTCCCCGCGCATCCGGCTCATGGAAGCTTCACGAACCGTCGACAGGCGTTTCCGTCTACCGTGCGCCCACAAAATCCCCGCCGATCCCGAACTCCAAACGAGTTCGGAGCGCGCGTTGTTTTTTTCAGAGCAACCGTTGGCGTCGCCCTTGGTGACATGGCGGAGGGCGCCATCCCCACCTGACCTTTTCACGCTACCGGCGCCGATTCCACAGGGGAGGGGACGGCGCTGCCGGCTGGTCTTACCAGGGAGGAAGCGAGGAGTTTGAGCAGCCCCGCTACCGCCACCACCACCACCGCTGACATCTCCGACATCGACGCTTACACCGCTTACACCGCCGCGCTCGCCACCGCCGCCGCTACTATAGCTAGTACTGCAGCCCCCGCCGCTGTCACAACTGCCACTAACGGGGCCGCTCGCGGCATTGGCCGTGATGTGGTTGCCCCTCCTTTCCGATTCCCGCTGGCTAAAGCGAGCATCCTTGCGGGGGGGAGACTTTAGCGGGGAACGCTCGCAGGCGTTAGATCTGGAGGAATGCATTCCCCGACTCCCATCTCCGTCCCGACTACCGTCGCGGCCGCCTCGCTCCCCCATGCTCCTGTTCCTGTCGCGGCTCAAGGGTCGCCTTTTCAACGACGATGAGACGTAACCATCGCGGTTTTCACCATGCACGCGAGGGTCGCGGGGGGCATGACCCGCGCTACCGCATATGTGGACGCTGCGCACCCTCTCCCGACGCACGCGGCGCTGCGCCTTCTCCCCATTGGCGGAGCAAGCGCGGCGGGATCGACTGTTGCTTCTGTCGTACCTCGCAATATGGATTTGCGTACCACCATCGACGCTACCACTCTGGCGGCTGCTGCTCCGCTCACCCCGATGCGGGCGGCGCTGCTCCTCGCCTTCACCGTTAACCCTAGCGCATCCGTCACGGCTACTGCTCTTTCGCTCCCTAGAAGTGCGGAGGTGCCGGCTGCTGCTCCTTCGCTCCCTCGGCGAACGACGCTGGTGTTCGTCCCTTTTCCGCTCCTCTTCCTTCCGTCTTTCCCGGTGGCGGCTGCGGCTACGACTCCGGTCCACGCACGAGCGGCACCGCTTCTCCACGTCACCCTCGACGCCATCCCGACCGTGTCGGGTGCTACTCCGCCCCCTCTGCACACCACGGCAACCTTCATCCTCTCTCGCAGATCTGCCGCCGTGGTGGCTGCGGCTCCGTTTCCTCCCCGAGCAGTGGTATCGCTCATCGTTCCGCTCGTGTTCGCTGCGGGCCCCTTCTCTCTCGATGCGACGACTGTGCTCCTCCTCGGCATCCAAGTTCTTGCGATGTCGACGACTGTGACTCCGTTCCCCCGACTCTCGGCATTCCCTATCACCCAAAGGTGCCGGCGGCGATCGGACCGACGGCGTGCACGCCTGCGTCTTCCGCTTCTCTTGGCCGCCCCCCCCAACATCTGACATCGCCCCGTTGTAGCCTCCTCGCCTGTTGCTACCACTTCCACGGTGTTTGTCATCGCAGTTGTTGTTGCCGCGGTGTTCCCGGCGTTCGTAGTGATGATCGTCGCGTCTGGCGGGGAGTTCGCATTTACAATTTCTGCCCTCACTGTGGTCATTGTCGCGAGGCTTCGATTCTTCCAGGCGGGTGGAGTGGTGGACGCTTCGATCGCCGCTGACGGAACAACAGTCGCGATCAGAGTTACGGGGGCGGTCGCCAATCGCCCTCCTCGGCGCTCTCGAACGCGAGAAATGCTTGTCATTGTTCCGCCGGTTCTTCGGTCCGGTTCGGTGGTGCGCGCTGTCTCCAAGCGAGCCCGACTTCGCAAAACTCCTGTTGCCGCTTGGAGAGCGAGTACGAGAGCGCACGTCGTCGGTGACCTCATTCTCCCTACCGCCATTGCCGCCGCTCCCACTACAACCGCCAATACCAACGCCAATACCAACGCCAACACCGCTACCACTCCCACCACCACTGTCACCAACGCTAGCTCGGTGGTGGGTCCGATGCGGCCTGTCATCTCCCGCGATTCTTTGAGGGGGACGCGGCGGCAAGTCAAGGAGAGTATTATCAGAGATCATGGGGTTGGGTTCCCCCGCGCCAGTGCCCCCCCCCCTGCCTTTCACACCCTCAGCTTGTTCACTCTCTACGTTTCCGCCTTCGCGTCTATTTCCCTCCAAAGCTGTACTAGCTGTAGCGGCTTCGACACTGATGTCACCGTCACGCCGCACCCGTGAGTCCCCGGTACCCGCCTCCCTACTCGGCGACAACAGTGGGGTTGGCGCCTTTAACACTCCCGTCTCGCTCTCTCCGTGGTGCGCGGGAGCGCCGGTAAGATCGCGAGGCGTGTTTCCAACAACGCAACCCCCGCCTCCAGCGCCACCGCCTCGACCGCCCCTATTTCCGACCGATTGCGGTTCACAAGCCCGGCCTTCGTTATCACTCGAGGCGCCCGCGCGCTTTTTTTCGCCCCCTTTCTTCATCGTTTTCCCAACTCCGCCGGCATCAAGCCCGCCGGGGCTTACCCTAACGACACCGCCGTCACCACCGCAGTCGTCACTATGGCTAACTACGTTCGCAGCCGGCATACTCTTGGTGCGCAAGTTATTCGGCCCGAACGACGAAGACATCGCAACAACGCCATCGTTGCCGCGAGCCTCGGCAGAGGGCTTAGCGGAGGCGCGCCCCCAGCGCTCAGACTCGCCCATCGCGGGCATAGCCGCCGAAAACACGCCCGCTTCAACACCGTCACTGCTGCCACCGCCGTCTCCGTCATCACGGCGAACCGCGTTCACTATCAACCTAACCTTATGGTGCAACCGCTTGAGATCAGGCGAGGAAAACATCACAACCCCGCCATTGTTGCTGCGAGCCTCGGAAGGAGCGAAAGAGGAAGCGCATCTCCGACGCACTGCCTTGTCAACCGCGGGTGTAGCCGCCGAAACCTTGTCTGCCTCTTCCGGCAGCAGATCAACAGCTTCATGCCTCTCACCGATGCAAGTACTGCTACCGATGCCGCTGCCGCTACCACTGTCGCTGCCACCGCCGCGGTCGTCGCTTTCGCTACCATCGCTGCAGCCCCACACATTACCGCCGACCCCCCGACGACCGTCGCTGGTGCGATCATCTACAACCACCGCCGAACGCGAATGGGTCCTCCCGAGCGCCGCTCGAGGGGCGCTAGCGCCACGCGCCTTGAGTGGCGCAAAGGAGCTGGCGACCCGCGCCTTGAGCACCGTCGCCGAATATCCCCCCTTCGGCGACAGGTTGAACTTCCCCCTATCCGACAGGCCGCTACCGCCACTCTCTCCACCGGTAGAGCCCCTTGCACTACCCGATGCGCTGCCACCGTCGTCCTCACCGTCGCCCCTATCACCAACAGAAGCGCTCGGGGGCGTGATAGCGAACGGGGTAGAGGCAGACGCGCTTGAAGCGGACGAGGTAGGGGCGGACGCGACAAGAGCGGCCACGGTAATAGCAGACACGCTTGCGCGTACGCCGGCCGGTTCGTGAGAGCCCGGTATTTCCCTCGCCACCTCCCTAGTGTCGTCCGCGATGTCTCCGGCAATAGGTACGGCGGTCGCGCCGGGTATCTGCCCGTCGTCTCGGCTCCGAGCCCCGTTGCGCTTGCATCTGACAGGCCCCTGAGGCATCCCGTCCCGCGCGACCCCAACAACAACAACAACGCCCCTCTTCTTTCTCCTCGCTGATTGGATACCCACCGACCGCCACGCCGCGACACGCTTGCTGTTTCCTCCTGGTTCCCTCACACCTCCCCTTACGTCCCCATCTTTGGACCTGCAGATACCACTTGTGCTGCACGCACCTCCACGTTGGCCCTCGTCATGGCCCAGGCCCTGGCTGCGCCAACCGAAACGATTCGCGTGGCCGCCCCCGCCCCCCCCGCCACTGGACCAACTGCCACAAGTCCCGCCACCCCCTTCACCGTCGCCGTTGTGACCACCGACACCACCTGCGCCGCTTCCATCTTGTGATGCACCGCCCGCCGACTCCGACTGTGAGACGGCGCGTGCGCCACAGGTACCGGTCGTTATGCCCGAGCCGTCGCGCGTGCCCGCCGCCGTCACTCCTGCGATGCCTCCGCCGGACCCTACCTCCGGGAGAACCGCTGCCGCAGTCACAGTCGCAGAGGAAGCCGTAGTCGACGCCGCCGTCGTTGTTTCCACAGCGTGGTGGGTGGAGGAGTCGGGAGAGGGGCGGCGCAGCTGATCCTTTTGCGACATCTTCTCATGGTCTTCCCGCATGATCTGGTGGAGAAAACAGGCCATTTCCTCCGGCAGGGGCAACACCGCCACCACCGCCGCCACCCCCGCCACCGCAGTCATTGTAGCTTCCTCTTCCTTTTCCGTAGGCGCTGCTTCTGCTCCTGCTACTGACAGTGCTTCCAGCGCTTCCACCGCAGCGGTGTCAGCATCTAACATGTTGTCAGTCATGTCGATGGTCTCAACCTCAACCACTTCCATCGGAGTAGGACGAGGACTTCGGGTGGGAAGCACCGTCGAGGTGGTGGCAACCGAGGTATCCGCTGTTCTGCTTTTCTGTTCGTTCCCGATATATCTCTCCTGCACCCTCGCTCCCGCCCGAGCACCCGCCGCCGCTGCGGAAATGTCGTGCTCTCGCACAGGGTGCGATGAAACTGCATGAGTCCGTGTGGGTGTCGCGGCCGCACGGCCAGACTGCGGTCGGCTCTCGCGCTGCGCGCTCGTCGAGCTAGAGGCGCTCAGACCTCTTCCCCTTCTCACGACGGCCTGTTGCGAGAGCTTCGACGGGGGGTTCGCCACATCCGCCGCCGCCACCGCCGCCGCTAGAGGTACCACGGCCTGCTTCCGGTGAACCGGGTGCTGCACCCTCACCTCGCGGCGTCCTTTCGGGCGCATAGATGTGAAGCTCGGGCAAGGCGACGCCGGCGAAAAGGGCGGGGGCGCCATGTGGGACGCAGTCGGGATCGTCCCGCCCGCGCTGCCCGGAGCGCCAGCGGCGGCAGTCGCAGCCGCGTCGGCGACGGTGCGAGCCCTGATCTGGCGCCGCCAGAGGACTCCAACACCAAGCGCTCTTTTGAGCTTGTTCCAGACGGCTCGCTTCTTCATTCTCCACGGAGGTGCGTGCTCGATGGCACTCTGGGATCTGTCCGTGTTGACCCCCAGCGTCGCCTCGGCCCCCCTTGCGCTTGCTTCTGCCATTTTCATGGCGGTGGCACAGTGCGACGGGGGCGGCAATATGTTCCACGCCACGCTGAGGCATGGCACCGCGTTCATAAATTCATGTAGTGAACCTGCCGGCACCAGGTATGCCTCGCCGGCACGGATGCTGAATCCGTGAAAGCGAACGCCAGCGTTCTTGAGGCGTTGCCGGAGGGTCGGGTCGTCGTCTCTCCGGGCGTTTACCTGTTGGGGGGCAGGAGGGAGGGAGGGAGGGATGGAGGGAGGGGGGGAAGGGGGGGGGGGGGGGGGGGCAGGAAGGGAGGGAGGGAGGGAGGGAGGCAGGCAGGGAGGTAGGACAGGAGGGAGGGAGGGAGGCAGGCAGGGAGGTAGGACAGGAGGGAGGGAGGGAGGGAGGGAGGAGGCGATCGGCGGAGCTCTGTGGTAATAATCAAGCAGCTACAAGACGTAGGGCAGCCAAGACTATGTAGAGGTTTAGAGTTAAGAGCTGCAGTAAGGCGCAGCTCGTCTCTTTTAACGGCTTGCGGGTGGAGCTGATCTAAGATGTAGCCCTGTGTCGTTTAACGGCTTGAGTTTGGATCTACCGGTACGGACATACCAGATGCATGATTTGTTTTAGGTTGGATTTGGAGCTACAGTACTATACATAGGGGATCTAAATATATACGGCATGTACGAGTAGTACTTAGAGCCACAGTAAGGTGTACAGTAGCTCGTCGCGTGTACCTTTTGGGACCCATGTGCAGCGACGAACCAAATGGGAAGCGCGGTTATATCATCCGGTTTGTTACGGTTTGAGGCGTGCAGCGCACAACAGTTGTTCGTGCAGCGCGCGTTTCGTACGCTTCCTTGACTGGTATCAGACATCAAAACCAGCATCCCCATACCTAGCGGGCAGTCCGCCTTGGTTGGTGTGGCTGATGCTGTAGTATAATCGTTCGATCGTCGTTGTTTCCCACCCAAATCCAAAGAGTCAATGGCTCGGGTCGGGAGGTACGGCGAGTAAGATGTAGGGGAAGGCTAAATCGATACACAGGGCTCGTTTGGAGCTTCGATATACTTCAAACCACAATAAAACATGACGGGTTTTAATGATACAGAACGCATCGAAGGCTTGAGTAAATACACAAATATATATATATATCGACCGATTGAGTGGTCGGCTCTCGGCATTGCAAGCCGCGCCATTCGATAAATCACACATCTACCAAGTAGATTGTCCCCCAAACGGGACTGCACTCCTAAAGGGATTGAGGGCTAGGGACAGGCTTAAGCTTAGAGTTGAGGCTAAAGGTTTACGACCAGAGTTGGGGTTGAGGTTAGGATCGAGGTTGGGTCGGATTGGCCAAAGAAACAGTGACAAAACGGCATGTCGCACCAGATCAACCGTGCCTATTCGACGAGGTGCTAAGCAGCGCCTGGTAAACAGTACCACTCTGCCCCCAGATATAGGGGACATACGAACGGTCCTTCTATCGACGGAGAGAGTGGTACCTGGTAAACAGTGTACCAGGTGTACTGGTAATGAGCAATGACTGGTGCCTACAGTCAAGTAAACTGAACGTAATCAGGTATATACCAGTTCCATACACAAAATATGATACACTACCTTGCAGTCTGGACAAACCAAACTGCCTAAAGCCACTCGTGTGCGGACTACCAACCTGATGTACGCGGTTCGAGCCCCAGCATGCCCTCGATGTCCCTTTTTTTTCTCAATATTTTCTGTCTATTTTTCAACTTTCCGCTTTTGCTTTGTAGTTCGTCGGCACAACCAAGCAGCTTCCCGGACCCGATTATTTGTTTCCGCTTGTTGAGAGCGGTAAATACTACCTGGACCATGGCCAGAAGAACCAGGTGTACAGTAGTAAACTGCACCTGACAAAGAGCATACCGCGGCAAACAGACCTCCACGGGAGGACAATGTGGCGGCGCTTACCTCTTCCTGACCGATGGCAGTGTCCAGGGAAAAAGTCCCGGGGTTATCCTCGCGAGGGGCATCCACTCGATCCTCAAGCTTCGCACGATAGTCGCCCATCGTGCTGCTCGCCTCTCTCAGAGCAGCCTTCCCCGAGATCTTGCACGCTAGGCCCTTCCTGTTCCCAAGGAAGCCCATCAGACTCTGCAAGGCAATAAAAAAACGGACAGGACGAAAAACACACAAGAGACGACAAAAAAAAAACATCAAGACAAACGCAACGATAAAGAAAAAAAAAAAAGGGGGGGCGACGAAACTGTAAGGGGCCCCTCTTCGGCTAAAAACAAACAAAAAAGAGCTACTTGGCGTATTTCAAAGCAGAATGATTACGTTTATTTGTCCTGTCGACCCGGGCAGCATCCAGGGGAGTCACTGGTCTATATCCTTGACAAGGAAATACATACCAGGTATAGAGTACGCGCGAAAGGCTTATCATAAAATTTGGAAATTCAATAAAAATGGGATATAGACGAGACATATTACGCAGCTTGCAAAGTTGAGTATCAACTATATAATCAGTCGAACTCACAGCTGACGTATTTCGTAAGTTTATAGAATATAAAGATCTTCCGTGTTTTTTCACTTTTTTTTTACGGTAGCAATACGATTTCGGATACCAAAACGACTTTCTCACGACGCCGTACCGAACACGGCAAAGCTCCTTTGCTAGGCCTCAGACCATCTCCCAACCAACAACGTATGGCGTGCTCGTTTTGGTCTCTAGGATCTGCAAGGGAGGGTACAGACATTGCTGTTCGCATCACGAAACGAAACTGCTCAGCAGCGAGGATTTTATCCTTCCGGAGACCCTGTTTGATATCCACACTCTGCTGTGTGGCCGCGTATGACGCTAGCACCAGAGGTCCGGGTAGGTCCACCCACTATTACGGGGGACCATAGTTAATAGGACCTATGGTATACATAAAAACCTATATATTCAACCATTTTTACTAACAATATTTGGTCCTATCAACCATGGCCCCCCGCAATATTAATGGCGCTCGGCGTTGTCGACGAACACAAATAAATGAGCTCAAACAGTATCAGCAGCCTGAGAAGCTGCCATTTTTCAAAATCGTCTACATGGGTATAGCAGAGGGGTACGGGGAGTTGCTTTTTAGCAAGACGCCCTCTTCGTGATCAATCCGGCGCCTGACACAAAAATGTCGCCCATTGCATGAACCACGCCCTCTTGAAACCGTCGTGAGGGAGGTGGTCTGAGCACTGGAACCGGAGAAAGGCCGTTATCGGCAGGGAGGGAGACGCGCAAGGCCGAAATTTGACCAGAAATAGTATTGCGAGTGCAAGAAAAAACGTACCAGGTATTTGATTTTTTCGAAAGACAGCATGCAGTGCTCTTTTAACAATACTTTTTGCCCAGAGAAGCCCCTTAAGGGAAAGGATACTCAGAGGTCGGGTACCGAAACGAGACTGAAAACCCGTGGTGGTGTGTTGTTGCAGGAGATAACGAGGCTTGTTGGTTCGTTCATGTGTTATGAGCTGACGAAAACAAAGACGATTTGGAGACAAAGAAGACGCAACGGAAAAGGAGAGGATAGTGTAATACTCTTAGTTTTGCCTTGCCTGTCGTATCCTCATGCGGGTGGGTAATCTCAAGTGGCCCCTTCAACGGAGAAAAAAAAGAAACTGCTGTCCTCGAAAAAAGCATGTGTATACATTTTCGTGTTTACAGCTGCAACACTGTTTTCGGTGTACTGTAGTATTGACATTTATCGTCTCCCTACGACCGAGAATGGCATAGCTCCATATCTAAGCCTCGCCTTGTCAATCCAGCAACGGATACGTTGCTCGTGAAGGCCTCTGGGAGGTGGTGGGACCCTTGTATCTTCAAGGCAGAACACCGATTGCTGTTTTTTTGCATCGTGAAACGAGTTCGCCCAGCAGCACAAAATTTGAATCCGAAGCTCCTGTTGGGCATCTTCACGCTGCTGCGTCTGTGTAGGACGCTGCCAGCGGCCAGACTAGAAACCCAGGTAGGTTCACCTACTAAATAAATAGTGCTAAGCCTTGTTCGTCGTCGAAATCTGGGATGAAACTACGTCAGCAGCGTGAGAAATGACAAACTTTTCATGTTTCCGAGTGAGAGGCATGCTTCGTGATGAAAAAGGCATCGGGTCGATCCGGCGCCTGACACGAAAAAGGCCTACGCTGTTTTAAACTGCGGTGAGGGCGATATTTCGAGTCTTAGCACTGGAGAAATGTCGTTTTCGGTAGGGAGGCCTGAAACGCCGCGTTTTTTCCCAGAAATAGTATATACGAGAAAAAAAAACAATGTTTTTTCGTGTTTTAGTTTTTTGCCCTCTTAACCCTTTTAGAACCGCAGTCCCGTTTTGGGGACAAACAACTCAATTTTCAAGTAGTTTGTCCCCAAAACGGGACTGCGGTTCTAAAGGGGTTAAGGCCCCCCTCGAGCCTTGATGCGCCTTCCGCGGTAAAGAAATAGTTTGCTGCGGAGACGCGAACGCTTACCGAAAAAAAAATAACGAAGAAAGGTGGGAAATAAATGTCGTTCAACAACGGGACATATAATGTACGCAAAACGAAACGTTTCTGATGGCACAAAATAATAGATGTTGAAAACAAATCACGGCAGAAAAAATCCACGCAGGAAGTAGTTTTTTTTTTCTTCTTTCCGGAGCACAAGCTTAAACTACGCCGCTTGGTCGCCTTTAGGGGGGGTTGTACTCGATAGGAGAGATGTACTCGATCTCATGCATGGCCGTAGTCGTATGACCGTAGGGGGGGGGTAGAGCCTTATCGGGTACAGATTAGCGGTCCGAGCAAAACTCGGACCTCCGGAGGGTCGATCGTTCTGGCACGAAATCAGTACATTCTCGGCAGGCTTGGGGTTTTCGGGTGATGTTACGGGGGGTGTGCCTCAGCCGCAAACTCGCGAAAAAAATAAAATAAAATGAAATAAAATACTATATACGTCGAGTACAATTTTAAATAGTAGACTCACCTCGACTTGAGGGTCGAAAGCTCCCCCGATGACGGCGAAAATCTGGTGCTTTCGGCTGGGGTCCACCTGAAAAAAAGAAAACAAAAAACAAAAAAGAGAAGACGGAAAAACGAGGCATCGAGCGATTTGACGTTGCCATACGAAGTAAATACTATTCCATCGGCGAAGGAAAGACGCAAAGATACATGTATTTTGCGCGGCAAGGCCTATTTTGGCCTCAACATGCTGGTTTCGGTATGGGGGGGGGTGGTCAGTCAAGGCGTACCGCGTCGAGGCCTCTTGCGGCCTTAACATGCTGGCTTCGGTGTAGAGAGCGGTCAGTCACGGGGTCAGACCGCGGTCGCCTAGCACCTTTGACCGCGTCAAGGCCTGTTTTAGCTTTAACATACTTGTCTCGGTGTGGGGGTGGACAGTGTCAGACCGCGGTCTCCTAGCCTCCTTCAACCGCGTCAAGGCCTCTTCGGTCTTAACATGCTGGTTTCAGGGCAGAGGGGTCAAACCGCGGTCTTCTATCCCTTGCATATTTGACCGCGTCTCGGTCCTCTTGAGCTAAATAATAGTGATATTTCTAGCGTAGGGGAGCGGTCAGTCGAGCGGTCAAACCGCAGTCCCCTGATACTATTACGGGGGACCATAGTTAATGGGGCGTGTGGTATCCATAAAAACCTACCAGGTATACATTTAACCATTTCTACTATCAATATTTGGTCCTATTAACTATGGTCCTCCGTGATAGCATCGTTGACCGCGTCACGGCCTCTCGTGGCTAGAATACTCTATTTTGTGTATACATACATGCGGGCGGTCAGTGAAGGGGTTAAACCGAGGTCTACCAATTTGCCGACGAGGGCAAGGCGGAGTTCCAAGTTGCGCCGTTGGCGACATCCACAAGGGGGTACGAAAAAAAAAAGGTTCGTAAATAGTCGTATAATATACCTGATAGGGCAACGGAAACGTCGTGTGTACGTTCGAAGCAAAGCAAGACAAACGCTTATTTTTCGTTTACCACAATAGAACGGTTACAAAGGCGGTACAATCCCTGAGTGCCCGGGCACCGAGCCTGGTTGTTTTGGCCATACTCCAGCAGGTACCCGGGTACCACACCTCAGTGGTTTCGGCATACCTGGGTAGGTACCCCAGATACCAAACGATAATGTTTTCGTCTTACCGGTACTCGGGTAGGTACCCGGGTACCTCCAGAACATCTCCCTTAGGTAGGTACCCGCGGGTAATCCCGGAGCATAGGTACCCCAGGTGTCCGCAACAAGCAAGGGGCATTCAGAACCGTAATGTTTTCGTCATACCGGTACTCGGGTAGGTACCCGGGTGCCCCCATAACATCTCCCTTAGGTAGGTACCCGCGGGTACTCCCGGAGCATACGTACCCTAATCATACCCTTGGAGTGTCCGCAACAAGCAAGGGGCATTCAAAACCGTCAACCTTAACCTTCGCAATCACCTTGGTAACGCTGTGACTTGGCTCACTAAGAGTCGTCGGCGAGTTATTTTCAGTCGGCTAAGGTAATATGGCTGTTTACAGTTGCGTGCGGAAACTTGCTTGGGGTTCTGCCTCTTTTCTTACCTGCAACTCTAGGCGTAAATACAAGGACCGCTAGTAGTGAATGTCAAAATTAAGTAGGTATTTATATTTTGGGACAGAGGGTTTGCGATATCTGACTGGCGGTTTCGTGGCTTGAACTGATGTGTTTTTATTTAATGGAAACTCAAGTCGGTTAGTTTCATTAAATCGCCACCCAACATATTAAGGGTAATCAGAACCCACGACGCACTAAAAAACCAGGTATGCCCCTCATATGTTTACACAGCATACTTGGTTCTGATTACTGTGTTCCCCCGGAACCACACATGTTACGGGTAATCAGAAGCCACGTTGCACCCAAAAACTAGGTATCCCTCAATGTTTACACATCATATTTGATTTTGATTACTGTGTTCCCGCGTAACAATACATATTACGGGTAATCAGAACCCACCATGGACCCAAATCCCAGGTATACCCCTATGTTTGCACGCCGTATTTGGTTCTGATTACTACAGTAATTTCTCCCGTAAAACATGCATAATACGGGTATTCAGAACCCAAGATGGACCCCAAAAAAACATGATCCCCTGTGTAAACACGCCATATTTGTTTCTGACTACTGTGTTCCCCCGTAACAGTACGTATTACGGGTAATCAGAATCCACCATGAACCCAAAAACCAGGTATACCCCTATGTTTACACACCATATTTGCTTCTGATTTCTACGTATGATATGATGCATTCCCCCGAAACAACAAACTAGCCGCCAAATCGACGCCAGTCGACGAGGGAAGGAAGGGCGGAAGTATTCTCGCGATACAAAAAACACACACACACACACACATGGCACGAAGTGTACTGGGGAGCACGGAGAATAGTCTACTTTGTGACCTCCGATCTGATTGACGACTATTAATATGAGGAAGGAGAGAAGAGAGAAGGGCGAAACGATAATGGAGAGATAGGGAAAATGAAATACAAAGAGGCGTAGGCCTCACGCGTGGTTCTACTAAAACTAGCACCTGGTCAGGGGTACCGAATAAAGCTTTTATCTTAGACACCACGCAGTCCGGCCCCATGAAGCTGCAATCCTCCCGGGTAATCCTGGCGAGGCGGTAGCCTGTGTCGTTGATGGCGTCGAGCTCTAAGAATGGCAGGATGCCCGCGGGGGGAAAGTCGACCGGGGGCTGGCGCAATTTACAGAAACACACACGCACAGAAATACAAGGGACAGCAGGAACAGGAGGAGGAGAGGAGGAGGAGGAGAAGGAGAAGGAGAAGGAGGAGGAGGAGGAGGAGGGGGAGGGGGAGGAGGAGGAGGAGGAGGAGGAGGAGGAGGAGGAGGAGGAGGAGGAGGAGGAGGAGGAGGAGGAGGAGGAGGAGGAGGAGGGGGAGGGGGAGGAGGAGGAGGAGGAGGAGGAGGAGGAGGAGGAGGAGGAGGAGGAGGAGGAGGAGGAGGAGGAGGAGGAGGAGGAGGAGGAGGAGGAGGAGGAGGAGGAGGAGGAGGAGGAGGAGGAGGAGGAGGAGGAGGAGGAGGAGGGGGGGGGGGGGGGGGGCGAAGGCGGAGGAGTAGGAGAAGGAGCAGGAAGAGGAAGTCAATGAAACACAGCAGTGAGTATGTTAAGCTTGTCTACATGCAGACACCGAAACTTTCGTGTAAACATTTTACATCAAACATACACACATTCACCTTTTTAAACGCCCCCGGTGATCTATTGGCTAAATACCTTGCAAATACTACGGCCATTTCGTGAGCTCCAGCCCCCCCCCCCCCCCCCCCCCCCCCCCTCCCCCCCCCCCGAGGATAACATTTCACTTGTGCATAAATTGACAGCGAATACACTAGTGAAAAAACAGCGTGTGTTTGCACATATTATTGACACGAGTGCACGAGGGAAAAAAGTCTCGAAACGTTCCCGCGATGAAAAAAGAGGCATGCATCGTAGTGGGGAGGGGGGAGGAGTGCCCGCTATGTTGATTGAGCCGATGGTTGATATGAATTACGGCTGTAGGGAGGGAGCTGGAGACGTGGGACAAAAACTGTAGATGGGATGGAGAAAAAAAAGTACAGTGGGTGGACGGTGTATATACTACCGTAGTGATTCTCTTAAGAGTCGCAGGGGACGGCATGTACGGTACCTGGTACCAAGCTGTCCAACAATATATGTAATTTTTTGTAATTGATTTCAATAACAAAATATTCCTTAAATTTCGGACAGATTGGTACAGTAGTCGAGGGGGTTGGTTGGGGTTATAGTGGAATAGTAAACATGGGGCATGAATTGTTGGAAACGGAAGGAAGAACAAGAAAAGGATGGAACTTCTTTTTGTCCTGAACAACAGACAACAAAAATATGTTTCGGCCTGGCTTCTGTTTTCAAGATCGCAGCATTGTGTACGTGTACGAATAACAGTTTTACACTTTTTGGCTAGGTTTTATCGTTGAATCGATCCTGTTTTTTCCAACATGCAGTGTTTTGGCATATCTGTGCTTCACCCTGGCAGGGCTTTTCGGAACAGGGTCATTCTAGGGTAGATAGAAGAGGGTTGGGGCACACAAACAGTATCGATTTCTTTTTTTTTAGTGTCGAGGTGAACTTTATGTTTGCACGCCATGGTCTCAGGTGGGGTTTGTGATATGACCAGGTATGGTATGTACGTTGTGCTTTGAGTGCACGAGGTGAAAATTACATCGATACCTGGCATACAAGGCCCTTAGCATAACCCTACACATCACCTGGCAAAGGCAAGGGGAAGTAAGCGAGCGAACACCTTACACCCCCTTACACCCCCCATCCCCTCCCACCCGCCCGCCCGATGCCTCCCCCAAGCCCAACCTACCAGGGCGACAGTCCCCACCGCGAACCCGTGCTTTCGCTCGACCAAACTCTCCGCCGCCGCTGCCCGCCGCGCCAGCTCGCGCGTGCCGGCGCTCCTCTCTCTCCTCCCTTCGTGCTCGCGCCACGCCAGCACCACCTTCGCCGCGCGCTCCTTCAGCTCCATCTCCCACAGAACGAGACACCCTCGGCACTTCCAGGTGCCTACCCACTGCCCAGCGCCAGGGCAAGCGTTGGCTCCCGCGCAGAGAGGAGTGCTGTGCCACCACTGCTGGCAGCGGCCACAAGTCTTGCTTGTCTTAGCCTTGCCCGTCTTGGAGCAGGCCTGGTACGTTAGCCAGCCCCTCTTGAGTCCTGCCCCCCCAGCCAGCGACAACAACGAGGACGACGATGGGGACGACCTCGCCATCGCGCTCGTCCGCGGCACACGGCTCACTACCCCTACGCCTTCCCCCCCTCGTGCAGCCGTCCTGTCCACACCGAAGCCCGGCACAGCCACCGGTGTCTCAGTCGCAGCCGCAGCACCACCAGCGCAAGCAACCGCAGCATCATCGCCATCGGCACGAGCCCCAGCACTACCGCGACCAGCAGCCACAACAGCGACAGCAGCGGCTGCAGCCGCAGCACCACCAGCACCACCAGCGGAAAATGCCGCAGCACCAGCAGCGCCAGCAGCCGCTGCCCCATCAGCACCAGCTCCACCAACACAAACACCACTACCAACACCAACACCACCGCCAACATCGCCACCAACCCGACCAACACCACCAACACCAACAACACTACCAACACCAACACCAACACTACCAACGCGACCACCACCACCACCGCCACCACCGCCGGTTGCAGCCGACGAGAGTTCGTACGGCGAAGTGGTACCGCCGCGGCCGTTGCTGCTGTTGTGGCTCGACAGCGCATTGGAGGTGCCCGTGGGCGCGGCAGTAGCGAGCTCCGCCGTGGTAGCGGCGGTGGCGGCGGCACCAGCGGCGGGAGCAGTGGCGGTAGCGGTGGGGGTAGCGGTGGGGGTGGAGGTAATTCCACCAAAGGAGCCTCCCTCTGCCGTCTCTGGGTCATCCTTCGCCGCCCCTACCTCATCCCCCACCTCCTCCTGCTCCGCGGCCTCCTCCTCCGCCGCCGCCTCCTCCTCCGCCGCCTTCTGCAGCCGCGCAAAGACGAGCCCGTCGAGAGCCACCCCGTCTCGCCTGCGTTGGCACTCATGCCATCCCCACGCTCCATCCGGAGAGAGCGTGCGCTTGTCCAGGCAAGCGCCGCGGACCTTCACCGAGCACCGCTTGCTCAAAACAATAGGTGCGATCTCGTCAGGGGCCTTGCGGCGAAGGCAGCAAGAGCACCATGTAGTTATCCCTTGTGCGACATCACCCTTGCCCCTGAACAATGGATGCCCCTCCTCATCCGCCGCACCCCTCGCCCCGCAAGGGCAGTTCCCGTAGATCCGGTCGGGCGGGGGTGATCCGCCCAACTTGGAGTAGAAGCCCGCGCACCGTGAGTGGAAGATAGAGTTGCACAAGCGGCAGCCAGCAGTGGACCTGCGCGGATCGCTTGCTCCGCACGCACCGCAGACTTCTCCCTGTACATCGTCGGTAAGGTTAGGCTGGGGATCACGAATCCGTCGTACGATTTTGCCTAATTGGTTGATGATGGTACCAAGCTACCAATTCATTGTACAAAAACGCTGCTGCACCAGATTATTGTGCTAATATTGTACTGGTATACTATTGCGGGGGACCATATTAAATAGGACCTACGGCACACACAAACACCTGTATACTTCGCTATATTTACGAACAATATTTGGTCCTATTTACTATGGTCCCCCGTAATAGGTGTATACAGTAGTATTAATGTAGATGATGCAGATTGTACGGCTTCCACCCGCCAGCATGAGCAACTAAAATGTCACTATCGTATAATATTAGTCTACTGTATTGGGTATAAGTTACGTTTCTGATGTGTGCATTTTTTTAGATGCCGTTTTTAGACGTTTCAGCTCGATCCGGAATGCCCCTTTTTCATCGTACCAGGTACTTGTCAAATACCTGGTACTCGTCAGGTAAACATACTCGACAGATATTCGTCAGTAGTCAGGTACTCGTTAGGTACTCGTCACGTACTCGTCAGGTACTCGTCTGGTACTCGTGGCAGATACCCGTCAGATACCAATATTAGTCAGGGGCTCGTCAGGGACTATATAGTCAGGTAGCCGTCAGGTAGATACTCTTCAGATACTCGACATATACTCGTCAGACTCGTACTCGTCAGGTGCTCGAAGACAATCGTCAGATACTCGTCAGATACTCGTCAGATGACTCAACTCGTATTCGTACCACTGCTGTTGAAAGATATGCCTGGTACCAGGTATGCCCAATCCCGCACAATCTTAATCTTGCCTGTGCGATACTGCTGTACTCCAACATCTATCACCAGGGATCGAAGAAGCGGTCTTCAGGTATTATAATAATTGTCGGCGTGCTCTCGAAATTATTTGTTTCTGCGCGTCTGTTGGTTGGGCTTGGCTTCGCAACCATCGTTCCCACAAGATTTTCCCCGCAACATCCGGGATAACCTCAGCGGCTAGACTTCGAGCGTAGCTCCTTTCTCAGGCGCAACGGTCGGACACTGCTGCTGTGCCTTCAGTTGGGCTCGCAAAATATACATATATATGGTGCCAGGTACCGTAACTCTCTACGTGAAGCAGTACGAGTACGTACTGTCACTGTGTAGAACAAAAAATATGTGTAAAGGCTACGTATCATAAGTGCAAAGGGTGACATGGGAGTGCACACGCGACGAGATAAGCTGTCCGTCGCGCCACCAAGTGCTGCGGAGAGCTGGCTCACCTTCCCTGCAAGCGCCATAGCGGGCGTTCCTCACCCGCAGCTGCCCAGCCAAGTAAAGATACACAGCTACCTGAAGATATTATTATGGCTACCAAGTACACGTTGTAGCTCACAGTATCCAAATCTGGCAAAAAATGCGTCTTGATCAAGAAACGTGCAGTCCATCCAACAGACCCCAAAAGCGCGATGCTTCCGCAACGCTCAAGCCAGTGGCTTCGCCCCTGCGTAACTGCGTGCCTGAAGGAAGCACACAGAAGCGCGTGCTGGCGTAGTGAGGCACGAACGGCTGGCTCACAAACCGAAACCACCAACTGCGACAGAGGCAGAATGCCGAAGTTTTCGGTCGTTTTTTACAACGAATCTTTGAAAAGCAGAGTCCTCGCACTCGCAGTAGAACGCCTTTCCAAGTCATGGAACACCCGACGAGCCGTTTCGTATGTGGCAGTATGTTACCTGGTACCTGGTACGCAATAATAGTGGTTGCCCCCAGATAGTGGATCTTAGGGTTAGGGTTAGGGTTAGGGTTCCTCGGCTATTAATTAGAACTTGTCCGCACCCACGAGTAGAGCTCCAGTCCAGGAGAGCTCCGTACTGTATTATCGTCTTCTTCCTTTTTCTCGTATCTCAACCCTTCCCTGCCTCTGTCTTCCGAGTTCAACCAACTTAACCCGTCGTCAACTCTATGACCCTCTTGCCCATCCCCTTTTTTCAACGACTCAATATTAATACCTCTCTCTCCACAAACCCTAGAATATGTCCTCCGTACAATCTCCTCCAGTCCACATCACATGTCCCATGTCCCTGGATGTCCAAAAAAATGTCGTTATGTTGCAAAAAAAAAGTGGAAGTCTGATGATATAATTGTGACGGTCCTCCTGTGGTTGTGTATAGAGTAGTATAATAGTGCCATCGTGGCGTGTGGGGCGCGAAAAAACGCGAGTTCCGCAAAATCCATGAATAAAAATCACTCGGAACCAGAACACAGCAGCGTGGTGGGTTTTGACAACCAACCCACGCACACTTTTTGTTACCAACCATCCTACCTATATATATGTGTCCTCCGGGGGCACTGGTTGTCGATGCCCGTCACTTATTAATAATAGTTGCACCGCGTGAATCACACAGACGAAGATGGGTGTTGGGCGGAAGTCTCTGAATTTTATAGCAAAACGGAGAAATTGTCCCAAAGCTGCATCATGACACAGATGGTTCGACACGTTGGACAGATAGATAGAAGATCATGATCTACCTGCGTGACCTATCCGGACCTTTTGGTAAACCGTACAGATAATCAGGGAGTTGGGACATGCATATACTTGGATCGTGGATATATGCTGGATACACCTCACCACGCGAGGAAACGTGTACACTCAAGTCGTGCCAGATCAGAATATCCAGTCAGTGTGTGGTTACACACGCGGGCATACATACGCGTGAGGACACCCTATAGTGTATTTCTATTCGATTTGCCATCCTCCACAATGTGCAGCGCTTGTTCCAATTGTAGCATCCACCTAACTATAAAAAGGGTAACTACAGCAGCAGTAGAATCCAGTCACTTAAAACATGGAAGGTGCCACGTATCAATCATACCTGGTACCTGATTACTACCAGGTACACAGCAGTAGTAGTCAAAATTACATCAATCAATGACAATGCTGTCACCATATAAATTACTACTACAGTATAACAGTACTGTAGTACTACTACTACTACTACTCCTACTACTATTAATACTAATAATGCGGAAACACGACACGTGCGCGTAGAGACCATTCAGATCCTCCCGTAGATCGCAGCATGTATGTGCGAGACAGGGTTGAGGCAAGCGTAAAGAAGTGTGGGTGAGACAACTACGTATCCGACCAGTGCTCTTCCAAGAGAAAACACAACAAGATACTATCCAACGACGCAACGCAGTATGGGCGAGACCACGGGTCGACGCAGGAGGCCTCATCCAAAAAATCCAATAATTACATCAAATGATCCAGGACATCGAGTCAGAACACTACAGAAATATATGAATGGTTGGAGGTTGGATGGATGGATAATATGGCACAAGCGCTGCTGCTGAAGGTAGGAAGGTATAATTTGTATGCTACAGACAACGGGCACGTGCAAAAAGGCCCACAACTACTGCCGGTGTTATGAGGCTTAGATTGCGTAGGCGATTGGTTAACCAATCCAATCGCCTACCCCAAACTATAAGCCTCATAACACTCTCCCCCCCTGGAACGGACCGGATTTTAACGGGTCGACGCACCACCACACACACGCGGTTCCAATTTCTGGGGATCCAGAAGCATTTTCAGGTTCTTGACATGAGGAAACTCACTTAATTTGGAAAAAAAGCGACTTCATGGTGGACGTGAGATTCGAACTCAAGACCAACAACTCATGTCCTGCCGTCGTCGCCATAGGCTGTCCTTGATCTTAACACCGGTACCTGGTGCCTTGGTATAATGGGTTTTGTCCATGGTAACTGATGCACACAGACACGCGGACGAAAAATGTGTGCATTTCCCCCCCCTCCCTCCCTTCCTTCCCGCACTCCGTCTCGAAAGGGATGGATGGGTGGTCAATGGTCAAAATGACTAAGGCAAGCAACGAATGAGTACCCCCCCCCCCCCCCCCCGCCGCCTCCTCGCCTCCTTCTCGCCCGCCCCCCCCTCTGCCATGCGTCGGTGCCTTTTGTGTGGCTGCAACAAAAAAAAAAGGTGTGGTGATGATGGCCAGCTGTATGTCGAGTGGATCACTCGCCCGCAATAAAAGACCCCCGAGAGTGGGCCCGCCGGGCTACGCTACGGGGCGGCGGTATCCCCCCCATTTCATCACCGGGGATTTCTTCCTTGCCACGATAGGAGTTTTGTACATAGCACCTTTTCTCTGCCGACATATTTCTTACTGAACGGCTCATCCCACGGTCGGGATTGCACATTGCGGGCCAAAATACCACCTGACCGGTTGAGCTCTCCCTCAAGAGCGGAACGATTACAGATTAGCATCCTAATTTTACGACTATTACGGGGGGCCATAGTTAATAGGACCTATGGTTTACATAAAACCTATATATTTGACCATTTTCACAAACAATATTTGGTCCTATTAACTATGGTCCCCCGTAATAGTCAGTAGTATCACAAAAAAGTATTTGATTTAGGGGCTGCAGCAGCACACAGATTTTTTTGTTTTTCGGATCTTCTAGGGCTCCAGCACCTTTGTGTGACCACGGACTCCTTCGTCAGAGAGTTAATGTGAGAACAACAAAAAAAAAAACAACAACAGCGCGTTGAAACCTCGGTCTCGGTTGTGCCGACAAACTTCTCTCCGTGGGAGCCATGCTTCGGATGAAACATTGAGGCTCCTCCCCATGTCAGGAGCTTAGGAAACAAGCCATCGCCCCCACCGTGTGTGGCATTGCTCCGGCGAGCCCCCTCGCAGTTAATAAATTACCAGTATGCACAGTATGGGCACGCCAAACAAGAAACACCTATTATTCTGGGCAAGCCTGAGATTCTTATTGGGGCGCCATCTTCAAACAACCTTGAGCATAGGCTATTATATAGGATTTAACATAGAGTTCACCACGTAGCCGCTTTTCTTAGCCCAGTTTTCTGAGCGTTCTTCAAAAGCGAGCATTCTGTTCTTATTGGGCACGTTCTTACTGCGGGCCTATATACTGTACCCAATATCGTTGAAACTGTATAAGAAGTGTTCCGCTATGTACCACCGGTACCTGTTATCTGCCCAGGGACATGGGTGGTTCGTCGGGTTGCACCTAACCTTCTTAGGACCGCAGTCCCGTTTTGGGGACGCAGTGCTTGAAAATTGACTTGTTTGTCCCCAAAACGGGACTGCGGTCCTAAATTTTGTTAAACCCTCTCCTAGAACTATACTCCCGTGTTGGGGACAACTTGGTTACAAAATGTCTTAGAACTACGGTAGAGTTAGATACTGTATAGCTTTCTGTGCAGTAAGCAGCGCAGTCGTGAAAGCCAACCTTTAAGGACTGCAACTCCCCTTGCCAGTGCACATGACTTGTAATTAGTATAACTATATACCCCTGGTATGTATATCTGTAAAGGATGCGGGGGCGGCACCTTTTGCCTTGCAAGGCAAATCTTCGTGACCGACGGGGCTCCTTGGCCCTTTTAGGACTGCAGTCCGTTTTGAGGGCAAACTACTTATTATTTAAATGTTCTGTCCCCAAAGAGACTGCAGTTCTAAAAGGATTAACCTCATACCACTAATAATGATAGTGTTTAGCTGTACTGTAGCTACTATGGGGTTGTCATCGGCTTGCAGTTTCATTTCTCTCAAATTCAGTTCCTGGGTGAGGTACTTGTGTAGAGCTCCCTTAAGGTCCAAGTGAGGAGCGTCAGAAAAAGCCATTTGATCGATGGTAGCAATGGTATTTTGGAGATAGAAGTACCTAGAAATAAAATGACACGGGTACTAAAATGACCTGGTAATAAAATTACCGGAAAATAAAATTACCGGGGTATAAATAATAAGATTACCTGGCAGTAAAATTACCGGGTAATAAAAATTGCCTGATAGGTGCTACCCCTACCGCAGCACGCGTCGAAAGCACCATGGGCGCACCGAATACAAGGCATGTCCTTTATCATACGGAAATTCCACAAAGCAGCCAACAAGTACTCGTCTTTTTATCAAAATGTTCCGGGTTAAACTCCACGCTCTTGCGCAGTGCGCAGGCGTTCCCCGCCCCCGAGCAGTTACCCCCCCCCCCCCCCCCCCCCCATTCGACGCTATCATCCATTGGAAGAAAGTCCGGGAAATCATAGTAGGGTGCAGCTCACCCTTCATGCGACTCGCCCAACACCCTCGCGGCGCTTCAACGCTTGGTGCAAGCAACGTCCGCCTGGTTGGTGAAAACCCGTCGTGCAGCCGTCCCGGCATTGTAAGATGCGAGGGTATATAAGCATACGACTACGGCCGTGCATGGCACGAGTACCCCCCCACCACCACCACCAGAAAAAAACTCTCTATGCACGCCGTACAGCAATTCCACGATAAAAACCCGACAAACATCGCCTTTCCATCGTTGTCGTGGTTTACCACGTACTTCGTATACGTATTTCCGGTACATACAAGAACAGAGCTGGAGCTACCGAAGCAGAACTGCGCCTGTATAGAAGTTCCGGTTCGTGACAAAAAAAACGTATATGATAGCGTGCATGATAAATCAGCCGGTACTCTACATGAAGCTTCATTGTGACAAATCCATAGTAAAATACGGTCCACGACAAAAACAAACGACGTTTCACCAAGAACCAAAAAAAAAGCACGCACACGAAGAAAAGCCTTCGTCTTGAATACCACGGTGGGCGGAATATAAGGTCCGCATAAACACTATTATGGATATCAAGCGTTCCTTATATTTCCGTCCATAGAGGTATCTATTGTACCACTCTGTGGGCCGGAATATAAGGTCTGCCTAGACATTAATATTAGTACCAAGCGGTCCTTATATTTCCGTCCATAGCGGTATATTTTATACCACTCCGGGCCGGAATATAAGGTCCGCTCGAACATTAATATTAGCAATTAGCGGTTTTTACTTTTACGCCCAGAGCCCAGAGTCGTATACCACTATATATGGGCGGGAAAATTAAGGACCGTTCGATCTTCAAGTTTACCCATACGTCAACGGTCCTTACTCTTCCACCTATTAATAGAGTGAATATTCGTATAACGGGACTCGGCAACTGCGGTAATACCGTGCGGTAGTTCCCAGCGGTAGTCACGTGCGGTAATACGAGCGGTAATTACGAGCGGTAATTACGAGCGGTACCCAGCCAACAAAGAGTTACATTCACCTATAATTGCGTTTTCGAGCTTGTACGGGACCCGGCAACTGCGGTAATTATGTACGGTACTTACGTGCAAAAAATGGAGGCGTTACCCAGCGATTACGAGGTTGTATTCCGCACAACCACAGCCGAAGCAGACGCCACCGAACGGATCGTGTGAAGTTCTTGCAGCGACAAAAAAAACAGAGAAGCGAAAAAATCTCACTACAGTGCTCGTACTGATAAAAATGTTTCCAAGTCTGAGCTCAAGTGGCTTTGTTTGGCCCCCGAGCGCGGGTGCAGTTGTACCGTTGTAATAGGGAGGTTAATCTAACCCTCAATTTTGCTACTAGACCTGCAAGGCAAAAAAGTCGGTCCAACTCTGGAAGTTAGGGGAGTTTTTTTTGTTCTCCGCATCGTGGGTGGGTGGGTGCAGGCTCCATTATTGAACCCTGCCTCAACCGAGGGCAACACTGCATAAAAACAGAGATCTCTCCAAAATCCCAAGTATTTTTACCTCGGTGCACATACTCCTCATAGTAAAATTACGTTGTTAGAGCCAGGGCTCTTTACGGGTTAAGAGACCCGACCCCCCGGGCCGGGTCAGTCTTTTTTCCATCTCACGGGTCGGGTCGGCTCGAGTCGGGTAGGGGGCGGGTCTGGGCGGATCAAGAGGTTTCGATACTCTCACGATCGGGTAGGGCACCCTTACCCGACCCGACCCGGCCCAATTTGATCCGCGAGGTTTCACCCGACCCGTGAACAGTCCTCGTTTGAACGATCACCAGAACCGAAACAATCCCCGTTCCCCGTCGTTGACCACGTCGATTTGCCGCTTCACGTCGTGGGAGGAAAACCCCCCCTACAGCCACGGAGAAACGAGAGAAGAACAATTGGGAAAATGATGGAGGCACGTACGAAGGGGGAAACGGTGCGGGGCGGGGGAGGGCGTACGCATTTGTTGTCTGCCTTAGTCATTTGACCATTGACCAAGCATCCCTTTCGAGACGGAGCATAGGCGGCGCGCGGGGGGGGGGGGGGGGTACTCGATAGGAAAGATGTACTCGATCTCATGTACGGCCGTAGTCGTATGACCATAGACCCTGGCATCCCTACATTGGGGGAGGGGGGATTGGGGGAGGGGGGGGGTTAGTGAGCGAGCAAGTGAGCGGAAGGAAACGGTGGCTCGATGTAAAGGGGGGGGGGGGGGAGGAGATAGGGACGGAGGGGAATAGCAAGCAAGATGAAAAGGCGTCGTGATCTGAAAGAAGGTGTCTTGATCAAAAGGAAGGAAGA